>CAUYRH010045549.1:0-31856 GCA_963574655.1 Perodicticus potto
TTGGTAACCGGCTTTCCAGTCACCCCATGTATACTTATGGATTTGGGGGATAAAAGACCAGGGCTACAGAGAAGTACAGAAAAGGTTGCTCCAGTGTCCAAAGGAAATTTTATCTCCTGGTGCTCCACTATAAGACAAACCTGGGGCTCTTGAGGGGTGATGACACAAGCTGAAGCCATGAGAATTTGCCCCAGGCACCCTCAGTCCAGATTGGGCTCCGATGGGGTCACTGTCTCAGGAGGCTTTTGCCTCTGGGGACAGGCCACCCTCCAGTGGTCACCCTTGCATTCTGGACAGGGGCCAGGTGGCTTGCCCAGCCAGTGGTGCGGCTGGGGGCAGTCTTTTCTGAAGTGGCCAATCTGACCACATTGGAAGCACTTGTTTTTAGCTCCTCTGGTTTCCCTCTGCCCCTGAAAATTGCTGGTTTGTTGGGAGTGCCGTTGACTAGAGCTGTCATTATTTTCTGTTCCTTTCTCTCTTTTTCCTCCTTTCTTTCCAGGTCTCGGTTATAAAAGACCATAGTGGCCGTTTTAAGAAGATTCTCCAGGTTGTGGTCTGGGCCTAGAGCCAATTCCTGGCGTTTTCTTTAAATGTCTGGAGCCGCTTGAGTGATAAATTTGTCTTTTAAAATAATCTGACGCTCTATGGAGTCAGGTGTCAATTGGGTGTGTTTTCTCATTGCCTTCCTAAGCCTTTTTTTTTTTTTTATATATTAAATCATTGCTGCGTACAATCAAGGGGCACAGTGCAATCAAGGGGCACAGTGTGCTAGTTTCATATATAATCTGAAATGTTTTCATCAAACTGCTCAACATAGCCCTCGTGGCATTTTCTTAGTTATCGTATGAAGACATTGTATTCTGCATTTAGTAAGTTCTGCGTGTACCCCTCTAAGATGCACCATAGGCGTGGCCCCACCAATTACCCTCCCTCCCTCCCAACCTCCCCCCTCCCCTCCCTTCCCATATTCTTGTGCTATAGTTGGATTACAGGTATTTCTTTTGTTGTTGTTGTCATTGTTGTTTAGCAGGCCCAGGCTGAGTTCGAACCTGCCAGCCCCGGTGTATGTGGCCAGTACCCTAACCACTGAGCTACAGGCGCAGAGCCAAACCCACTATTCTTGAATTCAGTATGCTCTCTCTGCCTGGAACGTATGTTTCACCTGGCTAACTCTTGCTTACGCTCAGCACCTTGTCAGGAAGGCTTTTCCTTAGGTACTCTGCCTAAAATCTGAATTGGGCGCTTTGTGTACAACCTTGTGCTTACTTACAGTAGGGCTGATAGCACTTACAAAACTAGGTTACAAAACTCTCTTAATTTATTTCCATTATATAATACATTTCCTGCATGTAGAAGGTCTTTGAATTAACAAACATTCAAATCTTTTACATGGCTTCCTGTGAGTTATGTTGTTATTTCCAGGTTTGGCCTGGGTCTGAAATACAGATGTACCATGCCTAATTTAGAACTTAAGCTTTGTCTGGGATCCTAGAAGTCCTTCAGGTTAGCCCCCTTAGTATGGTAGAACAGAAAAATATGATCTAAAAGTTCATTGTTTTTCTCAAAGTTTCATTTAACTAAAGCCAGAATTGAAATTTAGAATCTTCTGGTTCCAAGTATAGGTGAAACTTAACCTCATTTATGTATATCCCCAAACTGCATTTTTTTAGACCACATGAACATTATATAACCATTTCACTTTTGTGCTTTAGTTTGTGTTTTTTTTCCTTTATTCACCAGATTATTTACTGAGTTGAGTACATGACATTCTTTACATTGAGGATAAAGCAATGAATATAGTAGAGTGAAATTTATTTTTTGTGCAGCTTACATCCCAATGAGGCTAATCAGATAAAGACACAATGAAATATATAAATGATAAAAAGTTATATAGAGAAAAATAAAGCTAAAAAAGAATAAAAGGAAATATTCAGAATTGGGAAGAGGAAAATTTTCAGACGGGTAGTTGGAAGGAGGCCAGGACGATTAGATGACAAGATGATGTGAATGAAGACCTGACAGATGGGAAGGAGCAAGCAGTAGAAGGCAGATGAAGCCACAGAGACAAAGTTCTGGTGGTGCAGGTGTGTCTACAAAGTAAAGAAGTCTTCCCAGCTGGAGTACAGGTGGGCATGGGGAGAACTTGGCTTTTACTTTGGGTGCAATAGAGCCATTGCAGAGTTTGGAGTAGAAGAGTAGTGACAAGTTCTGTCTACTTTCATCTTCAAAAATTTCTTCCAGCTGAGAATTATTCTTACTGAGAATGGAGTTTAGGGTCTTCTATATTCTCACCTTTGAGTAAGTTTAAATCCTAAATCCTTTATTTTAAAGTCAGGGTCTCACTATGTTGCCCAGGCAGTCATGTGGTTGTAACTCAATGCAGCCTCGAACTCCTTGACATAAGCTGTCCTCCTACCTCAGCCTCCCAAATAGCTGGGACTTTAGGTGCTCAACCACCATGTTCACCTAAGTTCTTTTTATTTTTAATCATTTTTTTGTGGAGTTGGACTCTAACTATGTTTTCTAGACTAGTCTCAAAAGTCCTGGGCTCAAGTGAAGCCCTTCTCAGCTTCCCAACTTGCTGGGATTACAGGTCTGAGCCAGTGTACCCAGCCCTATTGACTTTTTTTAAAATAAACTTTTTATTTTGAAGTAATTACAGATTTATAAAAGACATTAGAGAAGCAGGAAGAGGTCCATCGTGTACATTTCACCTTGATTCCATTAATGATTGTGTCTTACATAATTAGAATGTGTAATCAAAACCAGGAATTTGACATTTCTACAGTATATGTATGTATAGTTCTATGCCCTTTTATCACACACAATGATTCATGTGCACCTCAGTTCATAGAGAAAATTATTTAGTCATGGCAAAGACCTCCCTGTGTTCTTTCTCCTACTGCTTTCTCCTCTTATCATCCCTGACAATATACTAAACCATTTTCCATCTTTATAGTTTTGTCATTTAAGAACATTACATAAATAGAATTGAATTGTGTGTGACCCTCTGAGATGGGCTTTTTTCATTCAGCATAATGCCCTTGAGATCTGTCTAAGGCATTGCTTGTATCAGTAGTTCCTCTTGACTTCTGATCTGTGTATGAAAGCAGCAGGGAGGCTGTCATGGTGGAAGGACACCAGTTTTATGACTTCAGACCTGAGTCCTACTCCAGATTCATCACTAAACATTATTTATTTCTCTTTATCTCAGTTTAATCATCTATAAAATGAAGGAATTGGAGTAGAACACCAAGATTCTTTTAGTAGTATACTCTGATTTTTCCTGATACAGTAATGAAATCCTTCTGTCTTAATATTTCCTGCATAGTAGTCACCTATGGTAATTAGGATATTGGAAGCTCATAATGCCCACTCAAGAAACATCTCATGATGGTTTTATTGACGTGTTGCTGCTACTTATATTTTTCAAGTGTAAGCTTGATATATCGCTTAACATCAGGGATATTTCCTGAGAAATGCTTTCACAGGCAATTTTGTCATTGTGCAAACATCATAGAATGTACTTACACAAACTTACATGGTATTGCCTACTACGCACCTAAGTTCTATGATATAGATTGTTGTTCCCATGCTACCTACCTGGACAGCATATTGCTGTGCTGAATAGTATAGGCAGTTGTAACACAGTAGAATATATATGTATATCTAAACATAAAAAAGTATAGTAAACATGGTAGAAAAGATAAAAAATTGTATCCTGTATAGAGCATTTACAATGAATTGATCATCCTGGAGCAGAAGTTGCTCTGGGTGACTCACTGAGTCAATAGTGAATAAATGTGAAGGCCTAACTCTATAAATACTATACACCTAGGCTACACTAAATTTGTTTTTAAAAAATATTCATTCTTCAATAATAAATTGTTATAATTTTTATTTTATAAATTTTTTGAGAAGTTAAAACCTTTTAATGCTTTTCTAATAACACTTAGCTTAAAACATACATTGTACAGCTGTACAAAAATATTTTCTTGCTTTATAGTCTCATTAGATAAGCTTTTTTCTATTTATATATATTTTTTTACTTTTAAAACCTTTTTGTTAAAAACTACAATGCAAACACACACATTAGCCTAGGCCTACACAGGGTCAGAATCATTAATATCACTGTCTTCCACCTCCACATCTTGTCCCGCTGAAAGGTCTTCAGGGACAATAACATGCATGAAGCTGTCATCTCCTATGGTGACAATGCCTTTTTCTTGCACTGTCTCCTCAGGGACCTGCCTGAGGCTGTTTTACAGTTAGTTTTTTGTTTTTTTTTTTTTAAGCAGGAGTATACTCTGAAATAACAAGAGGCGTAGTATATTAAGTGCATAAACTGGCAACATGACTGTTTATCATTATCTAGTATTAAGTACCACACATAATTGTTTGTGCTAGACTTTTATCCAATTGCCAATGCAGTAGGTTTGTTTCCACCAGCATCACCACAAACATGGGAGCAACGCATTGTGCTGAGACATTATAATGGCTATAACAACGTGCCTCTAGGCAATAGGAATTTTTTCAGCTCCATTTTGGGATCCCCTGCTTATACAAGTCTTGTCATTGGCCAAAACATTGTTATACAGTGTGTGACTGTATGTAAATGTGAAGATGAGTGTTTGCTTTTTCACTATTTTCAGTGCAAAGATAGAGAAGTAAACCTCTCAGTTAACGCATTATAGTGAGCCACAGTAGTATAAGAAGTATGGTAAATTGCTATTAAATGTCAGTCCTACTCTTACATCAGCTCTTCATTCTTGAATCAAGTCTTTGAACACGTTTCTGCTTATGAGCCAAGTCAATTTGTTGCATATGAAAAAAAGTAAATACTTAGCTAAAGAATTCAAAAGTTTAGACTTTGGTTTCCTTGGTAGAAAATATACTATTTTTCATTTGCTTATCCCTCCCTTTTCTTTAATATACTCTAGAGCATTTGGGGAATACATTGTATCATAGGAAAAGGGTCTATATTAAAGAATTGAAAAAGAAGAAAATATTTTCTCCTTAGTTTGTCAAGCAGCCTGGCCTCCTACCGTTATCAGCACTGTGTGTGTGCATGGCCATAGGGCCCTTCGAGTCACTTGTGGAAGGCTTAAAAATTCTTCCTCCTGCCATAGTGCTTTCCAGCTAGAGATGTGTATAAACCCTAAGGTATGTTTAGTGCTTATTGAAATGATACATAATCTTGTTGGCCTTGAATATTATCATCAAGTCTTATACAAAAATACAGATAAAAGATAAAGCTAAATTGAATATACACTCCATGACTATTGATCAATAAATCCTAGTTCACCTTCTGATCTGGAAGTTATTTTGTAGAGCATTTAGATCTGCCCTCTCATTTTATAGGCTTAGAAATTGGCACGGGCTCAGTCCATTTATTTGGAGTGAAACAGAGTGAGGGTGGAGTCAGATAAGAGCCCAGATCCTCTACTGCACATCACTGCTGTGTGCCATGCTGGCTTTATGAAAGAGGTTCAGAATTGCTCTCTTTGGCCAAAGAGGGGGGCTGGAGGAAGTGTGTAACATTACATGGCTTTCACTATTGAAGAATAAATATCAATGCTGTATATACCTTCTTTCTTTGGTTAATATGGGTGATGGAAAATTGACCAACATTTATTGGGGTTTTGGGGGTTGTTTTTTTTGAGGCAGAGTCTCACTTTGTCACCTTCCTCAAAGTACCGCAGTATTGTAACTCACAACAATCTCAAGCTCCTGGGCTCAAGTGATCAATCCTCTTACCTCAGCCTCCCAAGTAGCTGGAACTACAAGTGCCTGCCATAATACCCAGCTACTTTTTAGAGACGGGGTCTTGCTCTTGCTCAAGCTGGTCTTGAACTTGTGAGCTCAGGCAGTCTACCCATCTCAGCCTCCCAGAGTGCTAGGATTACATAGATATGAGCCACTGTACCTGACCCTCCCAACATTTATTATTAACATTCTTTTTTTGCCATATGCATTTTTTTTGCTGTGTTCTTCTCTCTTCACTTATATTTTATAATTTTCGGTGAGGATTTTTTTCCCTATTAAAGGATGGATAAGAAATAATATTTCTCTTTTTTTTTTTTTGAGACAGAGTCCCACTATGTCACCCTTAGTAGAGTGCCATGGCATCATAGCTCATAGCAACCTCAAACTCTTGGGCTTAAGCAATTCTCTTGCCTCAGCCTCCCAAGTAGCTGGAACTACAGGCTCCTGCCACAACCAGCTATTTTTTGGTTGCAGTGTTCATTGTTGTTTAGCAGGCCTGGGCCGGGCTCGAACCTGCCAGCTTTGATGTATGTGGCCGGTGCCTAACTCACTGAGCTACAGGCGCTGAGCCAAGAAATAATGTTTCTTATTAGACCTTCCTTTTCTCTCTTTTTTAAATGTGTTGTTCATGGATATCCCTAAACTAACCTTTATTCTTCCCCCAGTGGCAGTGTCTTCGCAGTCACCCTTACTTCTTTTCCTGCTCTCCTGCTGCTTCTGAGCAGGGTTGCTGGTACTATGAGGTTACAGGTGGGTTGGGAAATCTCACAGAGATTCACATGTTCAGGCAGAGAGTGCATCATTACGTCCCTTTTCAGCTAGTAGTGAGGTAACATAGCAAGATAGAGTCTTTCCCTTTTCCTCTTCTCCAAGTGCCTAAGCAGAAGGTTAAAGATTAAGTGTTACCTAAACTAAACTACTTGCCTAGGTCTATGTATTTGGAGTGAGATTTGTCCAACAACTTGTCCTGAACCTTCCAGTTGGAATGGGAGTTAAGTTATACCAAGGAACCATGAAAAGAGAAAATTCTGTATGTTCTTTGTTGGGCCATACAAACTTCTTAAAGCCTTACTATTCACCCGTCACCCTGGCGCTGGGATCCCATGTTTCCTGGTTTAAAGGAAATTAAATTAAGGACCTTTAATTTTTATATTATTAAAGACTGGGTCTTGCTGTGTTGCACTGTCTGTTAGGAAGTGGCTATTCTCAGGTATAGTCATAGCATACTGCAGCCTTGCACTCCGGAGCTCAAGTGATTTTCTGCCTGAGCTTCTCATGAAGACAGTTGTATAACTGTTAGGCACATGCTACCATACCCAGCTGGATCTTTTATTTTTAAACTCTTGGGATTGAAAACTTTATAATGTCAGAGTCATTTTAAACTGTTAAGATGCTTTTGGTTGCAAGGAACAACAATTCTAAGTATGCTAAGCAAAAGAAAGATATGTGGTAGAACCGTAGTAAGCTGGAATATTAGGCTTGGAAAAATAGATGGAGACTAGGGCAGCCTCAGAGAGACAAAAAACAGTGTGGTGGCTCATATCTCTAATCCTAGCACTCTGGAAACCTGAGATAGGAGGATTGCTTGAGGTCAGGAGTTATAGACAATCCTGAGCAAGAGTGAGATCGGAAGAGCTGAAGGAAACAGAGAAAGAAAGAGGAAGAAAGGGAAGGAGGTAAAAAACAAAAAAAGAAAGGGAAGGAAAGAAAAGAAAAAAATGAGAAAGAGAAGAGGAAGCAGAATAGCTGTGTGAATTAGAAGCCCTCTGCCCAGGACACCTTCATCACCTTCACTGGGCACTGCGACAGGGACAGAACACAATGTAAATGACTTCTAACATCCCTTCTATTTTGTATCCTTTCCCAAGCAGGAGCATTTAATAGGCAGAGCCTCTGTCATGTGTCTGTGCCCCTTCTGCTAGGGACAGGGACAAGGGTGAACACGTCATGATTTTCATCTTCCACAGTGTACAGCTCAGCATTATATCCCATTAAGACTACAATAGTGGGATATGCTGAAAGAGAGATGACAATTTTCTGTTACATCCGTTGTTTAACATGTAAGTATGTGGCTTTCTAATTCATATTTAAAGACCCTATTATACACAAGAGTATGGAATGACTACAGTCATTTTTTATTTCCACACCCCTCATAGGTTAGTGACCTCCAGCAGGAAGGAGTTTGGGACAATGGTTGGGTAAAGAAAGAGTCCCTTGAGTAACTGTACTTTCCACCATCATTGAGTGAGAGAAGTTGAAGGTTTTGTTTTGTTTTGTTTTGTTTTGTTTTGTTTTGTCTGTTTAGAAACAGGGTCTCACTCTGTTCCCTAAGCAGGAGTACAGTGGTGAGAACATCGCTCATTGCAGCTTCATACTCCTGGGCTGAGGTGATCTTCCCACCAGCCTCCCAGGTAGCTAAGACTATAGGTGCAAGCCACCATGGCTAATTGTTTTTTAAAAAAATTGTAAAGGTGAGGTCCTGTCATATTGCCCAAGCTGATTTGAAACTCCTGACTTCAAGCAATACTTCTTCTTTGGCCTTCCCAAATGCTGGAATTACAGGCGTGAGCCACTGCACCTGGCCATGGATGCTTTGATACCTCTATTCATGTTCCTTACACCATTGTTTTGTGAAACAGTATTCTCAAAAGGAAAGTGGGGCAGAGAAGATAAGGAAGAAGGGAGACATACTTACATACACTGAGCATTGCTACTTTGTGTTAGAATGTATTTTAAGAGAAAAGGAGAAGTCATCAGACATTTTCAAATAATTTCTTCATCACAGCTCAAAAAAGTCCCTGAATCCCCAGAAGGCCCACAAATTACTGTAAATAAATGTTTAATATATAATTTAGCTACCATATTAGTATTGGAGTGGTAAAATTTATAATGTGATGTGGATAGATTATTTTTAATGTGCTGATATATTTTTAATTTATTAAGGCAATCTTAGATAATTATGTGTGCCATATATTTATTTCTATTGGAAAGAGTTTTAAAAGGACAGCAATATGATAAAGGGAAATAGGCTGAGATTCAAAGAGGCTGAGGTGGGTGGGTTGCCGGAGCTCACGAGTTCTAGACCAACCTGAGCAATAGTGAGACCCCCGTCTCTAAGAAAATAGCTGGGCGCTGTAGTATGTGCCTGTAATCCCAGTTACGTGGAGGCTGAGGCAAGAGAATCACTTGAACCCAAATGTTTGAGGTTGCTGTGAGCTAAGATGGCCATGGCACTCTACCAAGGGTGACCAAGTGAGATTCTGTCTAAAAAAAAGGTGGCAGGGAGGCTGTTCGATGACGATTATGGTGTTGCTACTCTGTTTTTCTTTTAGATGACTTGTTTAAAAAATGTTATTTGGTTTCTCTCTGGATCTGTCTTCATCTGTATATGGAGGCATTTGCAATAATTTATCTCTGTGGGCTCTTTTTGCTCAAAAATTCTATGACTCAGTCAGTTATTACTTTGTTTTCATCCGACAGCCCACAGAATCTCCTGGGAACTCAGTGAGTAAAATCAATCAGCTAGCCAATAAATATTTATTGAGTGCCTACTAAGTGTTTTCTTCTTCTTGGACCAGTAGGGAATATGATCTAGTTGGGAAGACAAGATATGTACACAGAGAAGATAATAATATACAGCAATAAAAGATAAGTGCCAAATGAGTGATGCAGGCAAACACACAGACATGGGGAGAAGCAGGGCTTAATTTGGTGGCTAAGAAGCAGCCTATTTGGGCTAAAATGGAAAGTTGGAAGGTGTTTAATAAACAGGGCTAAAGGTAAATGAGTACAGGATTATAGAATGCCTTTCGTTGTTTGTGGTATTACCCTGTAATTTGTGGTGCTGTTAAGTCAAAAGAAAACTGGATTTGGAATCAGAAAACTTGTAAGGGCTCTACCTCTTACAAAAATACTACTTGGAGCAGGTCTACAATGGTATACTCTTTTTCAGAAGCAATATATACTATCTCTGTATTGCTTGAAGGATTAGGCTAATGAGTATTGAAATGCTTATCCTGTAGTAAACAAACAGTAGATGGTCATTAAATCTGAAATCATCTTTTGAGTGAAAACGAATGAAAGAGTTTTGTCATCAGTTGTTTTTAGGTTAGGCGTTGGATGACTGGCAAGATTCTTTTCATTATGGAATGTCACATTGCTACTGAAAGCCCATTTGTAGCCCTCTTGTTGTTATAGCCCAGGCTTTGTAACTTTTCTTGCTTCAGTTTTCTCATTTGTAAAATAGGGAATGCTAACAGCGTCTGTCTCATCAGAATTTTGTGAAGATTAAATGAGTTAATAAATATAAATTTAGAATGGTGGTCAGTAAATATTAGTCTTTTTCCCTATCCCCTAAGTCTTTCCTTTCCCCCTTCCCTTTGCCCCTCTCCTCCTCTGTCCTCTGTCTCTCTCGCTCTCTCCCCATCCCTGTCTTTTTCTCCCTTCCCCTCCTCTCCTTCTCTGTCGTCATTTCAGATATAACATGTTAATATTCATCTCCATATTCAGTATTTCTAATAAGTTTTCTGTAGTGGTGGTGGTGCATTTGAAAATGAGGATTACTTGCCAGCTAATGCTTTAAGAGGATTACGCTGGTAGGGATTGGTCAGTGTTCTGAGGAAACCAGGTAGGGGAGACTGTAATAGTCCATGTGAGAAGCAGTGGAAACCTTAACTGGGGTAGAGACAAAGAATGGAAAAGAAAACATTCCTGGCAGAAACATTATAAGTTTGAGTTCAGATATTTTATGTGGGAATGAGAGAGATGTCGGGCCTAGTTGTTGGAAATATGACGGTCCTACAGATGGGGCTATTGGAAGGAGGAGCATATTTGGTAAGATTCAGAAAAGCTTTAGTCTAGGGAAATGAATTTTATTTTTAAAATGCTGAGTTTTACATGATGATGAATCATACAAATTCACATGTCCTACAAATAGTTGGAAATGTGAATTCATGGCATATTTAGCAATGAGTGGACCAATTTGGCTAGATTGGAAGTGCATGTTTATTAGACAGTTTACTTTCTTCAAGATTGTGATCTTGTTTTTGAAGGGTCTATTTGTCTGAGAAAGAAGCATGTTAATCATATAGAGGGGGTGCCACTTTGGGGACATTAATCCATATTCTGTCATATAGTGAGACAATGTAGTTGCTGTCTATGAAACAAATACTTTTTCTTCACTGTTTCATTTCTCTTATTGTAATGATTGATAATCCGAGGGAATATCAGATATTTGAAGGTGGACATTGTTTTATTGCCACTTATATTTAATATGCCCTGCATACTTCAGCCAACATTCATCATTGTCCTAACTTCCCCCCAAATTTTGCTGACTTGGAAGTGCAGTGGCACTCAGAAAGGAGTTGGCATAATGGAGTATAATATCACAGTTTTACTTGTCTTATAAAGCCATAACTATGATATTGCTGAATAAATGAAGGTATCAAATAAGAGGTGGCAATAAGATTACAGCTCTGCAGAAATCCTGAGGGCAGAATAAAATTGTCTATTTACTAAGCATAAGTATTTTGATATAACTATTTGATGTTATGCTTCTTCCCCCTCTTTTTCTAATCACTTTGACCCATATTTTTCATACTATATTCTCCACTAGCCAGATTTATGAAGTGGGTTAGTTGTTTAATTCTACTACTTCCAAATATTTCTGTCTTATTTTCTTTAGTTATTCTTTGAGGAGATCGAGGCTAGGTATACTCATCTAGGTGGATAGATAGGGCATGAGTAAAAATAAGGTAATGCATAGGATATGGTTCAGAGATATCTTGGAGTAGACAATTAGCAAAGTGAATATGAAGTGACATCTTTTTATCACCCACTTTTAAAAGCTAAGTCCATAGATATCTTTAGTTTTATTTCTTTTCTTCCCAAAGAAAGTGAGCTGTGGGTGCCCACTGAGATGTGGCCTCTAAAGCTACAGAGGCTTTTGTTGGTGCTTGAGTGTAAGTTTCTCATTAATAATGAAGTTTAAGTGGATATATGCTGTAGGGATTCAAGGATTTATATGTCCATAAAGCAGCATTATTTTCATGGAATTATTTTCTTTCCCACCCCACCCTCCCTTTCTCCTTCTCTCCCCTCTGTCTTCCCTTTATCCTTCCTTCCTTCCATTGTTTCTTTCATCAAGCATTTCTTCCAGTCTTGTTTATGGGTCTCCTTTGGTTTCATTCTAACCATGCATCCTTTTGAATTCTTAAAATAGGGCTAAGTCCATATCAATCTTCATTGTTTTCTTTCCAATTCTTCCTCCCCGTAAGGAAGAATGATTAGGATTCATTAAAGCACAGTCATTGTTCCCAAGAGTTCTTGATTTTCATATCTCAACTCTAGTATCTGGAAAATGCTCTCAACTCTCAGCTGTGCTTAGAATCATAGACCTGCACATATTTTAATGCTCATTAAATATGAACTAAAACTTTTTGGAGAGTTTTGTTTGTGCTTTGTTTTTTTTGTTTTTTGTTTTGCTTTTAAGTTCCGTTCCATAACTTGCCCATTTGAGTTTGGCTATTTTGGGTCATGTTCTCTGTTGGTCAAGCTGTGCCTTATCTTTCTATAAAGGACAGTTGGCTCCTAAAGCCTGGAATTATGATGTCCTGCCCCCAGGACTCCCTATGCCTTAATGCAGCTCTTAATAATCCTAGATTTTCCCCTTAGTTCACCCTAGTCACTAAAGCCTGACTTCAAAGGGACATACAAGCTTTTGATTCTTCCTCTTTGTTTTCCATCTGTTTGTAAATGTTTGGCTGAATCTTTAGCCACTGTTCAGATCCTCCAGTGGCTGTCCTGACAACAGGACTTTTTAAGTAGGAAAAGCGAATCATTCAATGTAAAAAGATTTTAAAAATCAATTTTAGTCATTTTATAATTATTTAAGTTTAAGGACCAAGTGAAAAAAATAATGAAGATGTTGGGAGAGCGATTTATAGATTTAAATCTATAAAGGGTGTGTGCCACACAAAATGTTTCCAGTTATAGATGCTTCCAAAACAGAATCTCCTGTCTACAGATACTGCTTGTTTATGTATAGAAGTATCTCCTGGATGTATATGAAGAATAAAATAGCAACAAAAAAAATCAGTGATCCAGATTAACAGGTCTAGCCAGTGGAGACTAGACAATGAAAACGGTAGGAGAACTATAATCTAACTTGTTGGAGATGCCATCAGACTAGTATTTGGAAGTTGCCTGTTGCTTCATAGGACTTTTTCCTGGTTCAAGGCCTGCTTGGAAAATAGAAACTTAATAAAAGATACTTTCTCATTGCCCATTGTCTCTAGATCTCTCTCATCTAGAATGTTGCTCTCACCTTTTACAGATTTATTTTGTCAACTTATAAAAGCCAAGTAAGTCTGTCTCAAGCCTACCTCTATCAGGTTCCTGCCTCAAAGAGCATGGATGGTTAGAGGCCCTCATATTAACCTATAGAGAAGATCTGAAGGGATCTTGGCTTTGGGACTATTAGCCATTGAACATTTTTCCTACTTGTTTGCTGTCTTTTGGGATAAGGAACCCATATCTTCCATGTATATGAGCAAAAGTGAAGCTAAATTTCTGAAGACAACAATTTTTTAATCTTCAGAGCTTTCTATCTCATTGAAACCCGTGATGATCTTTTCTTCCTTACTTATCTCTAATCCAGTTACAGAGAAAGACACCTGCACCCTGTAGCTTCCCTTGTAGATCAGCTCCACAGTATCCCCTGAACAGCTGACAAAAAGTGAGATCAGCCATCTGGTATGTTAGAAATCAATATTGGAACTTGATCAACTGGGGAATCTACATCCCACCACTTGTGAAAATGCCTGTATTTGTGGTGAAAGTACAACCAGTATGTAAAGGAAGTAAAAGCAGTTTTTCAGCTTTAAGATTTGGAACCTCTGAGGGTCATGGGTGACAGAGCCCAGGATACATACCTGATGTCTCATAGTAACAACCTTTGGTGCTTAGTATATAAAATTTAAATTGAAATTATTGTAAAGAAATAATACATTAAGGATATGTGTGTGCATGCATACATCTCCCTGAGATGTGTATCTCTATATTGATAAAGTGACTATATTAATCTACATTTACCCACAGTTTCATTTACCCATGACTACTAACATTCTAAACATATTAAATTGAAACTTCCAGAAATAAGCAGTCTATCAGTTTTAAATTACACACCTTTCTGAGACTCCCCATCCAGTGATGAAATCTCACACCACCCAACCCAGGACATGTGAATCATCCCTTAGTTCAGCATAGTATCCATGCTGTGTACACTACCTGTCCCTTAGTAACCATCTAGGTTATTACATCAACTGGCTATTGATGCTTGCATATTGTTATAATTGTTTTATTCTTTATTAATTATTGCCATTACCCTTTTACTGTTCCTATTGATCAGTTAAACTTTTTCATAGGTATGAGAAAACATAGTATACGTAGGGTTTGGTACTATCTGCAGTTTCAGGCATTTACTGAGGGTCTTGGAAGGTATCACCTGCAAATAAGGGAAGGGAGGCTCTTGTATTATGAATATTCTGTTCTGTTGATTATCTTTCAGTCCTTCCCTTTAACTTTGAAATAAATATATTACAGAAGCATTTCTTTATAGGTTTGCTTTATTCTGAATGTATACCTACATGTGTTTGCCTTAAGGAAAATATTCTGCTTTTGTAATCTCCATGGATACCTCAGTGACTGATAAACTGTAGATAGTTTTTAAGTGGAAAATGTTAAGCTCAAAAGGCTAGATAAAGGTCTATGAGCCAGAGCAACTGAGTTATCTATTACTTTTTTCAGATGGAGAATGAAGAGGGGGGTATATGAGAGGATGTTGCAGAATTATTCACTATGCCCAGTCTTTTGATATTGTTGGGGCTGAGCACATGATGCCCCCAAAACTAACAGTTTGATGTACTGTGAGGTCTTAGAAGCTGTCTCAGAATCAAGATCCCTCAGACCTTGTCTTACTCCCCTGTCTCCAAGGACAGAGAAGGACAGATTCTCTGGAATATCCTTATCTAAGAAAGCTTCTTTCTTAAAGAAATGCATTGGCCTTAAACCCTCTCCTTAGGGATCTTATCAAATAACCAGGAAAGATAGACCACTGGCATATAGTAGAGACCAGGAGTCATTGCCACGCTCAGACCAACTTTTCGTCTGTTCTATTGAGGACAGCTCCAAAAGATTACCTGGGGAATTTTATCTACTTAATAAGACAACTTTAGCTTAATACAGAAAAATAACAACAACAAAAACAGCCTTTGTTGCTGTGCAATTCCTCCTCTAACTTCCCAGCAATGTTTGCCTCCCACCCCCGGGTCCATTTATTCTCCATAATGATTTACTGCCCTTCCAAAGAGTTATCTGTGTCCCTCATCTCTCCAGTCCCCCCCGTGAAAAAGGCCATATAAGCTTGTGTACCACACTGGGTAACTGAGTAATCGTTCTCCTGCAATTCCCCCAGCTATGCATTTTAAATTAAAATTTCATATGTCTTTTGCTCATGTTAATCTACCTTTTATCAGTTGATATTCAGGGAACCTTCAGAGGCCAACGAGAGCTTTTCCCTTAGTCCCTACAATATCTTCATCTGTTTAATCCAGGTTCTAGTTTACCAAGTAGTATAGTCACTTAAGTTAGCTCTACTTATAGGCGCCAAATCCTTAAAGTCACAGAATGTATGAGTTGAGTGATAAAGAGCAAATGTGTATATATGGGAAAGATTTTATCTTTATTGTCACTATTGAAATATGTGACATCATAATACAAGTTTAGTTACATTCAGGAGACTTGGTACGGTAACTAAAAGTACTAAGGATAAGGCAGATTTCTCAGGGTCAGTGAAAGGAGTTACAAATATGAGAAGGAAGAAAACTAGAATAAACCCCATAGTAGTGAACTAAATTGTGAATATCTGTGTGAACTCATGCTGTGTTAGTTCAGATTCTCCAAAAAGCAGATGCCAAAAAGGATTAGATGTGCAAGAGATCAATAGGGGGAAACTACCTGAGAGAAGATGGGAAGGGAGTCATGGGAGGCTAGGAGAGCCGCCATACTGCAGTGCAGTTCAAACCAAGGCAGAGAAGAAAGGGAATGAAGGAAGGTTGGATTAGGGAAAGTCTTAAGTTGTTGGGAAGTTCTAAAGAAAGTTTCCTCAAAACTGATAAGGAGTCAAAATTCCATCAGCAGAACTCCATGTCTTTCAACAATAAGCCTGCCTTAGTATCTCTGCTGTGCTCAGCTATTGGCTGGGAGTAGCTAGTAGAAACGTAGCCTTGGCTGAAATAAAAGTGATGGAGTTCTGAGCATAGCAGCTGGACCATCAATTAATTATGCTTCTTGCATTTGGAGACCCATTTTCATGACCACCACACATGGTTTTCAGTAGTTTTAGACAGACATGGAAATAAATACAAACATACATGTGGAATCTTTAGATAAGTGGCTAATTCCAGAGCTGGGAAGACCATACAAGATAAACATGGAACCTGCTGTATATGCACCAGAAAACAGAGACAAGCTCAAAGAAGGAAAGGAGATGTGTTTCAAGGACACAAAAGCCAGTTTGTACTGGCCAAGTTAGGAACAATTTAAGCATCAAAATGAAAGCAATGGTAGTAAATTGCAACTGTTTGAATAAAATGAGATTTTTCATGAACTCTTCTAATAAAAATAAATAAATAACTTGGGAATTTGTTGAGGGATGAGAATTACATAGTTGTAAGTGTCTCCTCACAAAATACCTATTTAATTACAAAGAGGAAAAGAGTAACCCTACAGTGGAGAATCCTGGTAGACCTCCCCAATCAAGTGATCAAAGTTAACATCATCAATAAATTATACATCAGTGCTTAACTTGAATATGATCACCAAGAAACATCAGGCACGCCAAAATAACTGGCATGTACTCTTCAAAAGTGTCAAGATTAAGACTGAAGAACTATTCCAGACTAAAGAGGTATATTTCTGAAAGAGATCCCTTTTCTCTAAGTATTCCATTAGAACAGTTGGCAAAATTTGAGCAGGTTTGTGGATTAGATAGTAGTAATGTGGCTATGTTAATATCCTGGTTCTCATTTTTGAATATGTAAGAAAATGTACTGGCTTGTAGGAAATGTATGCTAAGTTATTTGGGGTGATGGTACTGCAAGTCAGCCACTTGATCTCAATTGGTTTAAAGAGGAGGGGTGTATACATTATGTGCAACTTTTCTGTAAGTTTAGATGGTTTCAAAATTAAATACACACAGACTTACACTGTGAAGTAATCTATATAGTTTTAGATAAGTACCTGACATAGAAAGTAATGACTTGTTCGTTGCTTCAGATACTGGTAGAGGTGAAGAAAACAGGCAGAAACGTGATCAAACAGTTATAACCTACTATAATTGAAATTTACTCTTTAAGATTCTTATTCTCTTATTTGGGCATAAAACACATTTTTCTCCATGTTGGCATAATATAGGACCTCATAGTTTCACAGCTGTCTTATAGTGGGAAAGTATGAGCTTATTACAGCCTGCTTGCTGTGGAAAGGAGTTGGAGGAAAAGATGTCAGTACTTGTAGATCTGTTGGTTTTTTTTGTTGTTGTTTGTTTTTTTGAAATAGAGTCTCACTTTGTTCTGGTAGAGAGCAGTGATGTCATAGCTCACAGCTACCTCAAACTCCTGGGCTCAAGCAATTCTCTTGCCTCAGCCTCCTAAGTAGCTGGGACTATAGGCACCCGCTATTTTTTTGAGACAGGGTCTCACTCTGGCTCAGGCTAATCTTGAAACTGTGAGGTCAGGCAATCCACCTGCCTTGGCCTCCCAGAGTGCTAGGATTACAGGGGTGAGCCACCATGCCCAACTACTTGTAGATCTTTTTAGAAAGCTTGTATGTGAGATCCATGTCGCTTGTGTTGGCTTGTATCAGGAACACCTGATCAGGCCCAGTGGAAACTGTTACCTTATAATAGAATCCTAAATTTCTGTTTTAGTTTAGAGAAGTATTTCAATCCCAGCATAATTGTCTTTGTATTTCTACTGTTACAGAGAGTTGACTTACTGTTAGGCTTCCAAGGCTGTTAGGTCTCTTTTTATATGTTGATTGTGAATTATCCATTCAGGCCACACACGTTTAATTGGAGTAGAACTACTGATACACTCAAGAAAGCAAAACTTATACATTTGTCCAAAGCAATTTAGTGTTCTTCTTTTTACTGAGTAACTGATCAACACACTAGTGTCAGGTTCTAAACCATCTTTAGCCAGGGGAAAATTTCCTGACCTTTCATTAGCAGCCAAAAGAAATGAATGAGACAGTCAAGTATATGGATCTAAGCTAATTCTATCTTCTTTCTCTCCCTTTCTTTCTCTTTTTGAATTGAAGTCTCAGGTAACCAGGAAGAAAAAGACAAGCTTTTTGAAGGAAAGTAGGAAGTTATTGTCCATTATTCTATGCTGGGCATACCTGGCTAGAAAAATAAATAACATCCCAATGCTGTATTTCCAAAATGATTAGGATATCTCAAATTTTTTCTGGGTGTTTGAAAATAAGACAATTTGCTTTACCTTTGAAATATTATTTTTCATTTATCCTAGATGAGCTAAATAACTCCATTCAGAAAATATTTATTATCTTCCTATACAAAGTACAATGGTAGGCACCGGGGTACAGAGCAAGAAAAATGTGACCCATGCCCTTAAAAAGTTCATCATTTAACAGGGAAGATAGGTAATGAATTAGTAATTGTAATATATCATCGCATGATGATTTATCACATGGGGGACGCATCTACGCAGTACCTGTGATTTCGACATACCTAGCACAAAATGAACACCCCATAGTGACAGTTACGATTTCGTGTATTTTTACTGTCCTTACTGCTAAGCAACAGCAGCACCACAACTGTTCCTCCAGAAGAAATCTGTACTTAAGGAAAAGAAGCTAAGAGAACATGGCTTAGATGCTAAGCTTAAAAGGAAAATAAAGGAAAGTAGTGGGCAGGGTGTGGAGTGATTTAGGAATCTAAGGACTTAGGAATTCCATATGGCAGGTCTTAACAGGTCTCTGACATTTGCTGATAGGCTAAAGGGGCAAGGACCTTTGGTTCTTTGCTGTCCAGGCAGGTGGGTACTAAGTAATTCTGTGAATTGATTTGAGCAGCATTAACAGGAGTGGATCATTAAACATTTGTTGGTTTGCGTAGTATTTTCTAGCTTTTCATATAGGACTTGCTTATGTGAATTTTTTTGCCATTCCAGCTTTTTCCCGCAGACCCCGTGTATTGACTATAAAATGTCAGTGCTTGGTAATTCAGAATGCAATAACAAATATTTCTTTGTTCTCTTGGCATTTAAAATTATCAGAACATCTCAAACTGTGAGAAGTGGAGTTGTTCCCCACTCCACTTTCTAGCCTTCTTGCTGGCTCTTGGGGGTGCCCGGGGTGGGGGGCCTCCCTCTTGCCCTCTTAGAGCTCCTTGGTGACATCTTAGTTAAGTCCTCATTATGTATCAACATCTACATCTGCTGATTTGGGACTGTTGCCTTCTCCGTGCTGCCAAACACAACTCTGTGATAATGACAGCATTTGCCAGCATGCTTTTGCGGTGACTCAGGAGACTGAGTGGCCAGCAAAGCAGCCTCTTTGTGGGAGTAGATTTTGAGAAGTGCTAATTCCGTGGCAGTTTGGAGATATTAATATCGTGCTGGCAGTAGATAAACAGGCAGCAGAGGGGCATATAATGAGAATATTGTCAGCCACAGCATCTTCCTTTCTCCACTAGCACATTTTTTCTTCTTTTTAAAAAAGTATTGTCTCCTGGGTATTGATGAATAGAAGCCATAAATGGCTTAAATATACACAAATACTGATTAGTTCAGCTCCCAGCATCCCCACAGCATGACTTTCTAAGAACCACTAGTGTGTTAAGAGTTAACTACATTTTCAAACAATGGTAAATCACAGCATATGGCCCAGTAGCCTATTGCTTACCATACCCTCTCCCTAAAGGGCACCAAACCAGATGGTTAGAGCGGGGCCTTTCAGGTAATTATGACAGACACAAAGAAAGACATAAGCACCATGTTGCCTCAATAATATCATTCTTCTTGTTTTCCAGTATTTGCTATTGTTAATTACAGCTAATTTGTTGAAACTTATTTGGGATTTGATTGTTTAGATCAAAGTTCCCTTTTCAGGTTGAGGAGAAACCATGGAAATTTGTTTCTTTAGTTGTTTGAGTTGTCATCTCCCATGCATTTTTATCTAGTTAGTAGATGCAGGCCACTTTATTGTGGTACCTACCAAAGTGGGAGCAGTTTTCTTTCTTTCTTTCTTTCTTTCTTTCTTTTTCTTTTTTTTTTTTTTGCAGTTTTTGGCCAGGGCCAGGTCTGAACCCACCACCTCTGGCATATGGGGCAAGGCGCCCCACTCCTTTGAGCCACAGGCACCTCCCAGGAGCAGTTTTCTTCTGGTGAAGAAAGAAAGCTCATGCATTTGAGAATTGCTTTAAGTTAGATTCTAACCCAAGATCTTCTTATTGCCCCTTTGAAGTATTGCTCCAAAACTGTTCATCTCAGATTTTATACTTTTTTACTTTGTTTTGTTTTTTAGAAAGAATTTCCTTTGTACTAGAATGCTTTCCTCCCCACCTCTCCTCTTCTCTCCAATTTATTTATGACTCTTACCTTCTCTAAACCCACTTTGGACAAGAGATCCACTCTCAAGAGTTGTGGTAAGAAGAGAAACACTTTGACTATTTAGGTCAAACGTTACAAAACTAAAACAAGACTTTTTTCCAGCCTGAGCAAGAGGGAGACCCTGTCTCTACTAAAAATAGAAAAATTTAGCTGGGCATCGAGGCACCTTCCTATAGTCCCAGCTACTCGGGAGGCTGAGGCAAAAGGATTGCTTAAGCCCAGGAGTTTGAGGTTGCAGTGAGCTATGATGATGCCACTGCACACTGGCCTAGAAGAAAGAGCAAGACCCTGTCTCAAAAAAATTGGTTAAATAAATACATAAAATAAAGTAAAATAAAACAAGACATTTTCTAATAGCTGTAAAGGCTAGAAAGGAGATTTTGGGAAATTCAGGTCATACTTTTATGTGTTCAGTTTTTCATGCATGTGCCTAATATTTTAGAGCAGACTTTTTTGGGGGGTAGTGGCTTGTTTATAACATTCTGTAAGTAGCCTTCCCTAATGTGGGCTTTTTTACAGACATTTTCTGCTAGTTTTTATATGTGGATTGATATAGTATCTGACTATACTAACCAGAAAAATGCTGAGCTAGGGAACTTTGTTATTCAACCTTTTATTTGAATTTCTAGCTTAGCAACTCATTGGCCTTAAAATCCTTGGCTTCTCCCTCCCTCTGCCAGAATGCATTAAGACCTCCAGGTGCTAACTGTTATTATTTCTGTTGACTGAGCCCCATATGCACTTCTAGGGCTCACTGACCTATCTTTTCTGTTGCAGAAACATCGCTGAGGCTCTTGTCAGCAAAGGTCTAGCCACAGTGATCAGATACCGGCAGGATGATGACCAGCGATCCTCACACTATGATGAACTGCTCGCTGCAGAGGCCAGGTGAGACAAAGTAATTACTAGACACATGGGGACCCACAGCCCCACTTTTTTCTCTCCCACTATTGTGCCTCTACTTGAGCAGAATGTGTTGGAAAATAATATGCTGATAAAGCTTGTGTCCTTTTATTATTTCAGTTTTTCCCCATGAAAAGAAGGACACCCTTTGAACCGTGGTTAAGTACACTTGAGCTTCCTTTTTTTTTTATATGCAAAGTTGGTGTATATTAGATATGATCTCCCTATTTAGACATTATAAAAGGAAACATGAATGAGAGCATTCTATAAGATACTTTGATCATCATTTCTGGGACTAACAGGGAAGTCCTGCATATGTGAGCAGTACATTTGCCTGTTTCTTACCTCCAGAGAGCTCTATTCCCAACACCTACCATCGATCACCTCTAGACCTTTTGTCATGTACAAAGGAAATGAAAACATTTATTAGGAAATTAGTTTTGGTTTCAAACACTGACAGCTGGCAGGAGAGCATTTGAGAAGCCCTGTGACATTTTACTTTTGTCCTTCATCCCTGTGGCAGGTTGCCCCAAGGACATGCATACTGCTTGGCAGTATTTCTTGCCTTGACATTCCTCAAGGTTTTCATTCAAGGAGACTTTTGTCACTGGGTAGTGTGGTAGTTGAGTGATTCCCAGACTTCCTGGGAAGCAGAGCAAGAATTGAGCTGCTTATTGCTGAACTGATTTGGGTAACTCAGCAGACTGCTTGTACTCAACCAAAATACGTCTGTCGTTTCAATAGACTTGCCTCGCTCAGCAGTTTTTCTGTGGTCTCTCGGACCCATTTAGTTCGAGAACTTTGGTAATTGTCAGGTTATTCTCCACATTTAGAGGAAAAATGAGTTTGGGCACATATTACCTAATCTCAATTTCAGACTTTGACATTGAAATCACTTCTCTTGCCCTTTGGCTTAGAGCATTGCCCTGATAAGTGACATTTACCTCTAACACCACAATATCCTGATGGATAGAGCATCTGTAGAATGTCACACAGAATGTCATCTAAGAAATCAGTCTGTCAAGCTACTGTGGCTTTTTGAATTCTTTCTTATGGACTTTTCCCAGTAGTCCCTGTCTAGCATCTGATTCTTAAGTACAAAAAATATAGTGAAAATATCCATAGCTTGATTGTTTAAGGCTTATTAATGGCCATGTAAAAGTAATGTGATATATAGTCTGTAATTGGTGTTTACCAATTACATAAACCTCACTTATTTTCTTCTCTCCCTACATGTATTACAGCTAAGCCAGGTAGGCCCAAACAACCCATGGTGAGAAATGTAGCTTCACATTTCCTGGTACTGTTTGATCATCTAGCACCTGTAGGAAATGGACAATTACTAAAAGATAGATGGGATTCAGAGAGTAGATCATAGTGGGCATGTTCAACCTAACCTGATGGTAACTTATACATTTCTAGAGTAGCAAGAGTGCTTTGTAATACCATGGAATATGTAGTCCTATTTTCTTTGCTGAGTTCACACTGCCACTGGTGAATTTTTAATTCTGACAGACAGGTAAGCACAGAAATAATTTGTAAGGGAGCTCCAGAAAGTAAGGTCAGAATAAAGCTCGTTTATTATCCTGTAGAAATAGCCATGTTGGGCAATAATGTTTATTGAA
Source organism: Perodicticus potto (assembly GCA_963574655.1). Taxonomy (NCBI): domain Eukaryota; kingdom Metazoa; phylum Chordata; class Mammalia; order Primates; family Lorisidae; genus Perodicticus; species Perodicticus potto. Next base: position 22,988 of record CAUYRH010045549.1, read on the forward strand.
TATGCAGAGATAGTAAAATATTTTAAGCTTTAGGCTTTAAGAAAATAGCCTCTTTAGTCTAGTGCTCATTTTGTGCTGAAGTCATGTAACAAGATGCTTGCTTGCTAAAGCAGTGAGCTGCCTAGAGATAATTGTGTTAAGCCATTGCTTTTAGACTGATGGTGGAAAAATTGGCTTTGGGGTCATTGCACTGTTGCAGGTTGAGTAAACGGAGAGAAATTAACCACTTCCTTAAGCCTGTGAGGCATTGCCATAAGGCAATACAGGCCTTATAAAGAACAGGGAGAAATATCTAGCATGAACTGTGAGTGGGTTTTCATTTGGAGCGGTATTGTCAGCAAGCCCCAGGATGGTGGCCCACTGCCATCTTCTAGATGGTAACCCCCAGGGAGGTGAAGTCACATTCATGAAAGATCAGAACGCCTGCTGTACAGGAATGGCAGTTTTGTAGCCATTAGAAAAGATTTTGGTGCAGAATGTACCTGTTTGAAAATGATAAAGTCAACCCCTTTGCAAGACCACCTATCTTCTGACACTACTTTGAGTTTGCCTGTAGTTTGAAGCACTTGGTTCTCTCATGACACACTCCCTGTGTTCCTTTAGCATTCTTACCTTCTGTCACATTACAGAATATCAGAGCTCTTTGATATGCTGCTTCTGCCCTTATCCTGTTATTTATTGAATATTATCTGAGTTAAGGATTGTTTTCCCCTACATAGATTAGCTATATTTTTTCCAGTTGAACTCTGCTTTGTGATTTTATGCCCCTGTCAATGCAGTTTGTCTACCTCCCAGGTTTGTGTTCTCTGCAGATCTCATTAGCGAGTTGTTTACTCCTTTTCTGGGACCTGATAGACCCCTAAATAAGAATGGCTTTGGTGTTGACCCCAAGTCTCTCACTGCATGGACTGTCACTTAACTGTCTTTTGTTTATCATCCTTCAGCCACTTTTTACTCTTCCTTGATTGTATATTGAACCAAGCTGTTTGAATTTCTTTAGGTACTGTATCTAATGCTTTAGTAAAGGCCAAACTCATAACATCTGCTGCATTCATATCATTCATTTTGAAACTCTTTAGGTAAATAATAAGTGGGTGGAAGTAACATTATGGTGAAGGCCATCATTCTAATCAGTCTCTACCCCCAAGGCCACTGATTCCAACAGACTTCTTCGATCCTGGCCTTAATTTCCTGTTTGTCTCTCTAGTGTTATCACTAGTGTTATTGGCAGTGGTGCAGAGTGCTTTTCCACTGACTTTGCTTTCCAGTGCACTGCTTGGTCATTAATTCCTTTAGAGAAACATTGTAAGCTCCGGGGAAAGGTCAGCCTGGTATGACTTCTCAGGTCAGTGCAGCTGCCTTTCTAGGAGTTGATGAGCTTTCACAGGGCTCTGCAGTCCCTACTTCATATGTAAGGGGACATGTGATCTAGTCTTTCTTAGATCTCCTGATGGGAGTAATGTGGTAGGTACTCTTTGGGAGACCAAATGAGATGGAAGGGGAAAAAGAATACCAATTTGCAATTTGGCTTTCAGGCATATCCCTTTGCCTGTTGGAGACAACCTCTACAACCACAGCAGCTTGGCTCAATTTGCTGAGCTGTTGAGGCTCCTTCATTCAGATGCCAGGCTGCTTTATGCCCATCTAGTGGAAGCCTCATCATTTTTGTTTAAAGGATAAATAAACATCAAATTCCCAGAAGGCAGCTTTCCTTTCCCGTGCAGTTGTCTATCATCAGCTGCCTCCTCCCTCATTACCTTGTGTCCTGACAAGATAAGGTTTTGCCATTTTCTCATGTACTCTCAGGTCTTATTTCTCTCATGGGCTCCACTAAAGAGCCATTGATTTTGTCCCAGGGTTCTGAAAGCTCCACTACGCGTATCCTCCATATTTTTTACAAGAAGGATTTCAGTGCAGCAGACCCACAGTTCTCTGTGACACTCCTAAACTTGGTTCCCAACCCTCCTTTTGGACGCATCATATAGACTCCTTAGGGAGTGTGACACATGTATTCTGTTCTGCATGGTTCTAATGTTTGATATCCATATTGACTTTCTACCATTTCCAATTCTCGTTTTACTTCAGTCTTTCTCATTTAGCTGGCCTATTACATTCCTAGTCTTCATATGTGTTCTACAATTAAGGCAGAGGTTTTGATTTTCAGGGAATTTCTCCTATGTCCTTGTGAGCTATTTTTAAGATAGTCATTATGGGGGCCCTTCTTACTTTCTGAGTTGCTTTAACAGTCTTCCACATACTCTTCCATATAACACATCCAGTATGATTTTGTAGAGGCCAAAATGAGAATTTCATCATCATACTAGATGTGTTCCAGTTGGGCTTTTGTTGAGCATTTATGGACATGAAAGACAAGTTGATAGTGATTAGAGTCAGTTCAAAGCCTGGCTATGTGTGCTTTACTTCATACATGGAGAATATCATCTTCTATGCATTGTCCTGATGCTTCCAGTAGCTTTGTTTTTAAATGTAATATTTTTAAAATTACTAGAAATTATTAGAATCTGTGGCTTATTGCAGGAAAACACAGAAGTTCTGATGTTGAGGCCTTATCCTTTCCCTTTAATTCTGAGATTCTGTAATTTCAATATAGGATGTAGTATTCAAAAAAGAAACTGATGCCCCAGCTTGACTGTGGGAAAATAATTGTATTGAACAATCTGGTGTCTGGGCAGATTTAAATGAATTTAGATTCATTCCAGACATACCTAATGAGGTTAGGGTTATCTAGAAGAGAATAGGGCAGACTGTCTCTTATCTTTTCATGTGTATTCTGTTTCTTGCCTTGCACACTGCAGTTTCAGAAATCCGTGGTGTTGTCCTCTGTCTTTTAGAGGCACACATGAACCTGCCCTCCTCTTAGCTTTGCCATGGCTCCCTCTTTTCCTGGTCCCCTTAAGGGCTCATTTTTCTGATTGAGTAAGCCCAAAATACTAGAGTTCTGCCATTCTTACTTTTACATCTCCAATCTCCCAACCCCATAAGTACCAATCAGTCTGTTACTTTTTGTCAGTGTGATTGAGGGCACCTTCCTTTCAAAAGCTTCTCTTTGCTTGAACATCTAGGAAATCCGTGCTGTCGTTTCTATCACAGACTTTGATCAAAAGGCTAGAAACTTGGCTGGGTGCGGTTTTCTCACACATATAATTCTAGCACTCTGGGAGGCCGAAGTGGGTGGATTGCTTGAGCTCACAAGCAAGTTCAAGACCAGCCTGAGCAAAAGCGAGACCTTCGTCTCTACTTAAAAATAGAAAAACTGAGGCAAGAGGATTTCTTGAGCCTGATTTGGAGGTTGCTATGAGCTATGATGCCACAGCACTCTACCCAGGGTGACAGTTAGAGATTCTGTCTCAAAAAAAAAATGGCTAGAAACTTGTTGATCACTCTTTCCTAGACCAGTATCAATGGTCATTATTAAGAGGGATGCAGTTTTTTGTTGTTGTTGTTTTTGAGACAGGGTGTCACTGTTGCCCTGGCTAGAGTGCTGTGGCATCAGCCTGGCTCACAGCAACCTCAAACTCCTGCATCAAGTGATCCTCCTGCCCCAGCCTCCCAAGTAGCTGGGACTACATACAGGCGCCCACCATGAACCTGGCTAAATTTTCTAGTTTTTATAGAGACAGGATCTCGCTCTTACTCAAGCTAATCTTGAATTCAAGGGATCCTCCAGGCTCAGCCTCCCTGATTTGTAGGATTACAGTCATGAGCTACCACGCCTCCCTGAGGGATATAGTTTTAATCATGTATCTCTCTTGGTGATTTAGTTACTAGGGGCCAGGTTGGGCTTTCTCATTTCTATATATTTATAGCAGCTGCTTGCACATAATATTTTGCAGTTTCACTGAAATACTTTTGATACCACTAAGAACATATGCTCTTGGACTTCCACTCTTGACTTAGCCAAAGGAGCTTTACTTTTTCCTGATTTATGGGGGAAATTTTCCCATGAAATTTCAACAAATGAAGGGAAAAAGCTACTATGCCTTTAAAAAAAAATCATCAGGGTATTTCTTATCTGTATCTTCAGTTTTACTGGCATTCATATACTGGATATGAGCATATTGTGTAGAGTTACTTGCCAGCACTTTCTATTGACACATTAAAAGATACTTCTTTAGGACTCTTACATGGAAGAGGTCAGTATACTGGTTTGACACAGTTCTGATTTGTTAAGTGTCTTGGCAGGAAGAAGCAGGTTTCATTTCTTTCTGCACCAGTCCACTGAGAATATTAGCATTGGATTTCTGTGTGTTCTGAAATTTTAAAACCAGTGTGTGTGTGTGTGTGTGTGTGTGTGTGTGTAGTGTGTATATCCTATCATGTGGTGTAGATTACATGGTTAATCAGTTCTCAAATAAATCACATTTTTCCTCTGTCAGGAACAGTTATTCAAGCCTGGTTTTTGTTGCATGTGATGACTTTGCATTCGTGTCTTCTCTTTATTCTCATTTTCTTGAGTGCGTCCTGGGTCCCATGTATTGGGGATAATAGTGCTGAACAAAAAGATAATAGACACAACCCTTTACAAAGTATGTGATCTCAGAGGATCATCGATTAAGTAATTTTAATAGTACCTCTGGATATTGCTATTTTACCTATTGCTTCTCTTTCCTTGCCTGTTTTCTTAGCCCTTCCTCTTTTCTCCCACTTTATTTTTAACACTACTTGCCTTAACATCTTCTTTATTCCATTTTTCATTTCTATTAAATTTTCCCATGAGAGCATCTCTCTGAAATTCATCTTTTCTCTCGAGCCTCTGTTCTTATCTTCTCAGTGGTTTAATGGTGCAGCTTTAAATAAAGCAAGATTTCTCAAACTAATGACCTCAACAAGTAAAAATTCTTTCTGAATAAAGCTAGATCCTATTGAGTACTGTTAAAAACAGAGCTTTTACTTGAAGTTTAATCATAGATTCCTGTAACACCAGGGTGTTGTTTGAATTTTAGCTCGAGCATCACAGGGAGCAGGAGTTGGGTGACTTATCGCTTGCCCTCTTCACCCAGAGGCATTACATCATGCTGCTACAGGTTGGAAGCCAGCGCAGAGCAAGGAGACTGGCCTTTCTCTTGCATATTCTAATGGCTTCCTTTCTTTTTTAACTCTGGACATGCATACTCCCACTATATTTTGAACATGCAGTTGGGTGTCATGGTCATGAGGTTGCTGGTTGGATCCAGCACGTGTCAGTGATGGTGGGGGGTCACTGTTGAGGAGTAGGGAAGATCAGCTATTGCAAGTGGATATGATAACAGGAAAATGCACTAAAAGAGCTGGTGTGGGGAAGTGATTTGACGATGCAGCTGAATGTGGGGAAATTTAGCTTTTCCCTTTCTTCAGAAAAGATGATGCACTCAACATCCAAATAGCAGTAATCAATCTGCATTTAAGGCAGCACAAATGGCCACTTCTGGAGAGCTGTATAATGTCTCCATTTCCAAATAGTTTTCTCCTTCAGGATATTAAGAGGATCTGTTCACTCCCTCCATTCTATCCTTCTCTACCCTCCCCTCCCCCAGTTCTTTCTGACGTACTTTACTTGCTGACTAGTGTGAGGGACATGGGGCTTAGTTGGAGTTTTTAGCTTTGTTTGCTCTTTTGCATACTAGGCAATGAGGAGTTCTACAAGTCATGGTGAAGTGATGAACTGATGGGAAGAAATCCTCTTTGCCTTATCTTTTCTGTAGTATTAGTCCACACTGGTTGTATTCCTTCAGAGAAAATTTTTCTAGACTTACCTTACTAGCTGATTTGGTTGTGACTGTGTCCTGCCAAATACCACCTCCCAAAATATGTTCAGCTGTCACCCCTTATCTTTCCAGAGCACCTTGTCCACTCTCTCCCATTTCACTATTCTTTTGGGTAAAGAGGCTTTCACCCCTTTCACACAACCCCAAAATATTTGATACATTTGGCTTATACTGGGAATAGCATTTCAATCTAAAATAAGTTATAACAATAAAATGATAATTCTTCACCCTTGACTTTCTCGAATGTCTTATTACTGACTTTATTAACCAATGTTCCTCACACCAACAGCATCATTGTCACTTGGGAACTTGTTAGAAATGTGAATTCTTGGCTGCCATCCCTCCCTCCCAGCGCAGTCTCTTTCTACATGTTCTTCAGGTGATTTGGATACACACTAAATTTTGAGAGGCATTGCCCTAAACACTTCCTGACCACCATGAAACCAACCAGTTTGTGTCCTTTTTTACCAGATTAACCATTTAATGTGTATTACAATAATCTTTATAAGTCATGTCTGTGAGTAATAGAGGGCAGGGCATGGAGCAGACCAGCTTTGGATTTCTCTATTATGTCCTGGCTATTTATTCCCCTTGACTTCTGTCTCTTTCCCCTGCCTCATACTATGCATTCATGGCTCCTTAATTCAATCCTTATGAGTAGCTTCCGCCAGCTCTTGGCTAATTTAATGTGAAATCATGTTGAGTGTTGCAGTGCTTGCTTGCTTTGGTTCATCTGCAGTGTCAGGTGGGTGAGTGAGTTGAAGAGCAGAGTTTCTATTACACATATCCCTATCCTACTTTTGCTCTAATTCTTAGAAATCTCTCAGGAAGACTATAGTTCCAATAATTAATCACTGATACATCAGTGCACAGAATTTTATAGCTGCTTGTGAGTGGGAAATCTACTTCATAGCTTTTTCATTTGCAAGACTTTTGCATCTAAATATCTTGTAAATTGGCTCGGCGCCTGTGGCTCAACGGGCTAAGGCGCCAGCCACGTACACCTGAGCTGGCAGGTTCTAATCCAGCCCAGGCCCGCCAAACAACATGACGGCTGCAACCAAAAAATGGCCAGGCATTGTGGCAGGTGCCTGTAGTCCCAGCTACTTGGGAGGCAGAGGCAGGAGACTCACTTGAGACCAGGAATTGGAGGTTGCTGTGAGCTGTGAGGCCACAGCACTCTATCCAGGGTGACAGCTTGAGGCTCTGTCTCAAATAAATAAATAAATAAATAATTAAAAAAAATAAAATAACCATGCTAAAAATAAATAAATAAATAAATATCTTGTAAATTCCCTTATGTGTTTCTGTTCTACTCTAAGCTACTTCTGACTCCTCCAACTCCTCCCTCTCCAGCTTTGGGCAAACTCCTCCCTCTCCAGCTTTGGGCAAGAAGTTGATAAGGATTCCTCCCATTCCTCTTGCTTTGAAATCAAGTTCAGAGAGCCAAATCTCAAGAGAATAGCAATGAATTTTTTCCAGTAGTTCCAAGTGAATGTACCTCCAAACTGAATGTCACAAAACTGTTCCATTTCACTCAGGCAAAAGACACGTTAAATTTTGCTATAACTGATTTGTTAATGTTACAGTGACATATTTTATCAGGTATTGGGAGATAAAAACAAAAAGAATGATCCTGTAGTGATTTGGGTGACAGGTAAATATTGTAAATAATTGCAAAAGTGAAGATACATATGGGTACATGGGATGCAGAGGGAAAGAAGCACCTAAATTTGAAAGTTATCCACAAAAAAAGAGTTCACAAGGCAAGATATATTCTGTTTTGTTTGCTTTGGTTAAAGAAAATGGAAAACAAATACTACTACTTTGCCCTGTGACATAGCAGTTCCACTTGTATGAATTTATCCTAAAGAGGCAATTAGCAAAGTGCCCATCAGTTTGTTTAAAAGTTATTCCTCAACTCGGCACCCGTTGCACAGTGGTTAAGGCACAGGCCACATACACCAAGGCTGGTAGGTTCAAACCCAGGCCCAGGCCTGCTAAACAACAATGACAACTACAACAAAAATAGCCAGGCGTTGTGGTGGGAACCTGTAGTCCCAGCTACTTGGGAGGCTGAGGCAAGAGAATCTCTTAAGCCCAAGAGTTTGAGGTTGCTGTGAGCTGTGATGCCACAGTACTCTACTGAGGGCGACAAAGTGAGACTCTGTCTCAAAAAAAAAGTTATTCCGGCTCGGCGCCTGTGGCTCAACGGGCTAAGGCACCAGCCACATACTCCTGAGCTGACGGGTTCGAATCCAGCCCGGGCCTGCCAAATAACAAGGACGGCTGCAACCAAAAAGTGGCCGGGCGTTGTGGCGGGCACCTGTAGTCCCTGCTACTTGGGAGGTAGAGGCAGGAGAATCACTTGAGCCCAGGAATTGGAGGTTGCGGTGTGCTGTGATGCCACAGAACTCTATCCAGAGTGACAGCTTGAGGCTCTGTCTCAAAAAAAAGAAAAAAAGTTATTCCTCATGACGTTGTTTGTAATAGTAGAAGTATCGTAGTCACATAAATACCTCATACTAGAGGATTGATTAAATTTTGACATATGCATCCATATATGGTGGATTTACTTTGCACCTATTTAAAGTGATTTAAAGAAATTAATAACATAGGGAAGTATTCAATTAGCTATTGTTTCTGGTGAAAGGAAAAAGAGCCTGCAAATTTTTTCCTCAGTGATATAATTCCTTAAAAGTGTAAGTGGCATGAGCCAGGCATAGTGGCTCATGCCTATAATCCTACCAGTCTGGGAGGCAGAGGTAGGTGGTTTACCTGAGCTCACAGGTTCAAGACCAGCCTGAGCAAGAGTGTGGCCCCATCTCTAAGGAAAAAAAAAAAAGCCAGCATTGTGACAGCCACCTGTAGTCCCAGCTATTCTGGAGGCTGAGGCAAGAGAATTGCTTGAGCCCAAGAATTTGAGGTTGCTGGGAGCTATGATGCCATGGCACTCTACTGAGGGCAACAAAGTGAGACTCTGTCTCAGAAAAAAAAAAGTGTAAGTGGGGCTGGGTGCCGTGGTTCACGCCTGTATTCTCAGCACTCTGGGAGGCTGAGGTGGGTGGATTGCTTGAGCTCAGGAGTTGAAGACCAGCCTCACC
>CAUYRH010045550.1:0-25324 GCA_963574655.1 Perodicticus potto
AGGCACCTGTAGTCCCAGCTACTTGGGAGGCAGAGGCAGGAGACTCGCTTGAGCCCAGGAATTGGAGGTTGCTGTGAGCTGTGATGCCACAGCACTCTATCCAGGGTGACAGCTTGAGGCTCTGTCTCAAAAAAAAAAAAAAGGACTGAGGGCCCATGAGCTGGCTCATGCCAGTAATCCTAACACTCTGGGAGGCCAAAGGAGGAGGATCCCTAGAGCTTAGAAATTTGAGACCAGCCTGAGCAAGAGTGAGACCCTGTCTCTACTAAAAATAGAAAAATTAGCTGGGTGTGGTGGCCTGTAGTCCCCTTGAACCCAGGAGTTCAAGATTGCTATAAGCTAGGCTCATGACCCAGCACTGTAACCTGAGCAATTGAGACTCTGACTCAAACAATAAAGACGAAGGTCAAGTGTCACCTCCTTCACTCACCACGTCTTCTCTGCCACCCCAATGCCACTCCTTCCTCTGAAGGCCTAAAACATTTAGTTCCCTTTCCATCCGGAGCTCATTTCAGATAAATAACATTCCCCATTGTGCATGCTACTTTGGCCTCACTGGACAGTGCCTAGTTCCACAAATGAGCCATGCTCTCTCCTGCAAAAACTTTGGGATAATTCATTCTCTCTTTCTCTCTCTCTCTCTTTCAGAGTTAGAGTCTCACTGTATCACCCAGGCTAGAGGGCAAAGGTGCAATCGCAGCTCACCACAACCTCGAATTCCTGGTCTCAAGTAATCATGCTGCCTCAGCCTCCTGAGTAGCCAGAACTATGGGCATGCACCACCAGGCCTGGCCATTTTTTTGTTTGTTTGTTTGTTTGTTTGTTTTTATTACTACTAATATTTTTTTGTAGAAAGGAGATCTTGCTGTGTTGCCCAGGCAGGTATGGAATTCCTGGCCTCAAGTGATCCTCCCACCTCGGCCTTCCAAAGTGCTAGGATTAGAGGCGTGAGCCACTACACCTAGCTGGGATGATTCCTGACTCCTTCTTTTCTCACAATATCATCCAGTTGCTCAGAAAATCCTATCATGTTTGCTTGTGAAATACAATCAGATCAGACCACTTTTGCACTGCCACTACCACTCAAATTCAGGCTACCACCATTTCTTGCCTGAATGAATAGCCTAACTATCTTCCTCCTGCAAGAGATAACTATTAATAAATAAGTCAGATCTTCCTCCAAAGACTTCTCAACTTACGTCCAAAGTCTTTATAAAGCCCCTTTCCCCCACCTCTTGGATCACACCTTCTCCTATTCTCCCTTTGATTGCATTGTTGGTGCCCATTCCTGAATGGGACATTATAATATCAGCTCAAGAGAACACGGGTTTTTCTTTGTTCACCTCTGCATCCTCAGCATGTACAACACCGTCTGGCACATAGGAGGCGCTAAATGTTAACAAATACTATGCTCTGAAAGAAAGAAAACAGCGATTGGATAGCCAGGGAAGGCCTCACTACCAACATAATGTTTGAGCTGAAACCTAAGTGACCAGGAGCCAGCCATACAAATTCAGAAACAGATTTTCTTCAGATACATGAAATGGTGAATATAAATTCTCAAACTGGGAACACGCTTCACTTACTGGAGTAATAAGAAAGTGAGAGTGATCGGAGCACAGCAACCAGAGGGCAGAATACCAACAGGCCATGGTATGGAATTTGCAATGGAAAATCACTGGAGAGTTTTAAGCAAAGGAGCGATACAGTCTGATTTTAGATTTGTTTTCAGAGAGTCGGCAGGGTTTACAAATTAAGCAGAAAGTGAAGGAAAAGGAAGACCAGAGAATGACTCCTCCCTAAATTTTGGATTAAGCAACCGATGGATGGAATTTCACACGACCACCGGGACAAGGAAGTTAGATAAGCCAGCGTGGTGCCCATCAAAGACGTTCAGCCAAGGGACATTCATGCATCTATGCGTATATTAGCCAATAACTACTGAAAACAGATTGCTAAAACAACCATTTGTTCCTTCTTAAACAAACAACTCAGGGAGGTGCGAGGTAAATTGATATCCAGAGGGTAAGTTCAAAGCACCAGGTTAGTGTCTGGGGCAGTCATTCTGTCCCAGGGGGCGGCACTACCTGGCCGCCTCCTGCCCAAGCCCCACCCGCGCGCTGGGCCAGGCCCAACCTGTCCGCGCAGCTTTCCAGAGGCGGCAAAAGTAGGAAAAGTGGGAATCAGATGAGCACGTACCCGCCAGTCCTGGTCCTTTGCTTAGATCTTTCTTCCCTGAGCTGTCTCCGCCTAGCACGGCTCACAGCCCTCTCACCGACAACCCCGCCGCGTGTTTGCATAGGAAACTCTCGCGACGTCACCGCGCTCCGGAACTCTCCAAGGCCGGGAGCGCAGGGGCCGCCGGGAAAGCCCTCTGGCCTCGGGGGCGGGTCCAAGGAGAGGCGGGGACTGGAGCGGCCTATGTCTCCCGCGTTCGGACTGACGTAGCTCGTGGCCAGCAGGCTCTGGCTTGCTGAAGCGGCGCCAGTTTCTGCGTTGTCCCGGAAGGACATAGAGTGCAAGGCGGGAGAAAGAAGCAGCCGACAGGCGGAGAAGGCCCGAGGGGGCGGTTGCTCACGGACAGGCGTCCGAAGCCCAGTGAGCTTACACACGCCGGCTCTCTCGGACCCCAACGCACCCGCTGCCTCTCCCGGCGCTCCCGAGAGCCGTCACGCTAGTGCGCCTGCGCGCCGGCCGGTCCGCGAGCCTCGCGGCTCTCCTCGAGCCGACCGCCTGCACGACGGTTCCTGCCGCTCTTCCCGCCCGGCCCCCAGGCTCGGCAGCGCCCCGGCTGGCAGCATGTCACGGCGGCGGCACAGCGATGAGAACGACGGTGAGTGCCCGGGTGGGAACTGAGGGTGGGTTGGTTTGGTCTGTTTGGTCTTCGGCTCTCCGGGGAAGAGATGAGCAGTCCCTCCCTGGGAGCTTCGGAGAGCCATAGCGCGAAGGAGGATGGAGCGCAGGCGGGGCCGGGCGGCTTCTGCAAAACGACTGTGCCCCACGCCCCAATTCCTTTAGTCGTGGACCCATCGTGGGTAAAGGAGGTCTGTGACCCCCCCCATCCCCTGGATAGACCCCGGGGCTGAATTTGGTCCTCAGCACCGCCGATCAGGGAAGTACACCTGTGTCTGTACTGACTCTCATTAGGGTCGGTGACAAGGACCCCGATAGCCTTTAACCTTCAAAGCTACGCCTGGGAAGGACTCTAGAAGACTGTACGAAAAGAAAAGAACAAAGCGGCGACTAAGATCTAATGGACTGCAGTCTGAACTCCAGCTCTGCTGATCATCTGCGGATTTTTCTTTCCTTCAAGCTCCAGAGAAAGAATTTTGCCTATTCACATTCAGGAGGTCACTAATAAACAGGCACGGGTTGTTACGTTCGATTTTGAACTGGCTGTGTATTTCTCTCCAGTAAGAAAGAGTGCTGGAAAGCTAACTGGAGAGCTCTGAGAGATTGAGACCAGGAGTTACTGTCTCTGGATGATTATGCTCGTGGGGATCATAGTGTTGCCATCACAAAAACTAAGAATGATTTTACTAGGTTAAAGAAGAAAAAGATGCTTACATTACAGATGAGCATTGCAACCAGTCAAGAAACTTAGAGAAATTCTGTTAATATTTTAGTGTATTTCTCTTTGAAAAGAGTGTATAATAGTGGTTAAAATGCAAGACTTTGGAACCAGAGGGTTGAATTTCAAAACCAGACCCTACTATTTAGTGATCTTCCCCAGGTTATATAACCCTATTAAACCTCAGTCTGTAATATAGAAATGATGGTATTTACCTCTTCTGGGTTGTATGAGGGCTAAATGAAATAACACATGTAACCAAAGGCTCGTGATGATGTTTTATCTACTTTATATTACCGCTTAGGAGGTGATGAACATTATCAGATGTCAACAATGTAAGAAACAACATAACAAAAGTTTTAATTGAGTAAGTTTCCTCTACTCTATAACGTTTTTCTCTCTTTGAATGTTGGGACAGTTAGGGACAGAATCCCAAGTACAAATTTAGTTGTAGCAGTGAAACACTGGATTTCTGGTAGGGTGTGGCTTGAGAGACTCTCTTCCAGGCTTCTCATCTGACCCCTAAGGAGGAGTCTAGAGACCTAGTGTAATTAACATGGAATTATAGTTGTCAGTGCTCAGACACTAGCAAGAGCGAATCCCAGGTTCCAGTAGTGACTAGGTGCAGCTACACTGCATGCTTTGACTTTTAACACAGGAGGCTTCTTGTATAACCCCTGTACAATGTACAGAAAATACAGTTTTGTGTGCTTTGTGATTGACTAACAAAAACTATCGTTGGAGTCATTCCTTGGGGTTTTAGAAAATATGAATCTATTATTCCCATTTTCTTTGCTGGTAGTATGCTTTGTTTTCCCCCTTCTAGGGCATCCCTACAGGGAGGAGAACACCATTATTGGAATGCAGATATGTAGAAAAATAACTTTTGCTTGGTTATTGGGAGTCTTGCATAACTTTCTTGGGATTTGGCTTCTTTTTAATACCAACTGATGGCTAAATCACTGTCCATTTGAGTCTTACTGCAGGAACCTCGGAGTAAATAAGACAAATAAGTAAAATAAGGCATGTATTAAGCAAATTTTATTGTGGTGATTTAGTAGGAGAGAGGCAGATGTAATTCTTTGTTAATACACTAAGCCTGAAACTTTTGTAAATTGTCACAATTTGGGTAATAATCAGCTGGGGTTTCACCTACATAGTAATCTGAGTCATATATTTCGGATGCTTTCTTTTTAGTTAAGGATCTCCTGAAAAATAAGAATCATTTGAACTTTAAGTATTAGAGAAGGTTATTTTAAAATAAACTAGAAATTATCACAGGAAAAATTAAATAGATGAACCTAGTATTTCTAGATTATTGTCAGCTCTTACCAGTCACTGGCTGACCTTACTTTCCATGTACTTGACTATATATAATCATTTATTCAACAAATATTTAACAGTGCCCAGCTCTGTCCTACATACTTGCAGTACAGTAGTAGACACTATAAAGATGACGCCTCCCTGCTAGAATGGCAAGAGGAAAAAGCAAAGTATAATGTATCATAGTGACAAGTGCTATGGAGAAACATAATATCAGATAAAGGGGTTAGAGAATGATGTCAGGGAGGAGTTACTAATTTTTTTTTTCTTTTGAGACAGTGTCTCACTTTGTCACCCTTGGTAGTGTACCCTGGTGTCATAGCTCACAGCAACCTCAAACTCTTGGGCTCATGTGATCCTTCTTGCCTCAGCCTCCTGAGTAGCTGGGACTACAGGCCCACCACATCACCCAGCTATTTTTAGAGACAGGGTCTCACTCTTGCTCAGGCTGGTGGCATTACTGTTTTATGTAGTTTGGTCAAGATCTCAGTGAGAAGGGCATCTGATCAAAGACCTGCAGGAAATAAAGGTGGCAAGCCTTTTGGCTGTGTGGGAGAAAAGCAGCAGTCTAAACAATGGGAACTATGAATACAAAGGCCTAAAGGCTAGAGCCTGTCAAGTTCACTGAACAGCAAGCAGGCCAGTGTGTCTGGAGCACATCAGACAATTCAAGGAGATGGGGTCAGGAGACTATACTAATGACGTTCTCGTAGTAGTCAACTTATAGACAAGGACAGGGAAATCATAAATGCAAAATAATACATATGTATGGATACTAGTCCAGTGCTAAGTCTAACTTGTTTCTTGGACTTTCTGTAAAAATGTCTCTAAAGCTTTTTTTTTTTTTTTGAGACAGGATTTTGCTCACTTGCTGGGGCTAGAATACAATAATATCATAGTTGTCTATAACCTGGAACTCCTGGGCTCCTGGGTCCTCCTACCTCAGCCTCCCAAATAGTTGGGACTCCAGGCACGGGCCACCAGGGTTTAGCAAATTTTTCTATTTTTATAGAAATGAGGTCTCACCTTGTTGCTCAGGCTGGTCTCAAACTCCTGGCCCCAAGCAATTCTCTGGTCTTGGCCTCCTGAAGTGCTAGGGTTGCAATAGGCGTGAGTCATCACGCCTAGCTCTCTAGTTACTCTTAAGGTACGTGTGTAGTAGGTCTTCAGTATGTTTTCTTGATCTAAGATTGTTCGAAATCTTAGCCAGAAACCATGTTAGCTCTATTTAAGCTACTTAGAATTAAGTCCTTATCTTTTACTGATCTTTTATTTAAGTAGAGAAAAAATAAATGAATAGAAGTGAAGGGGTTTTTATTCTGAGAGTATAGTTTGTTTCAGAGGTGATGATTAATCTCTGTTTTAAATCTGCAGGATCAAGGTACTTTTCCGTTTTATATTTTTGAGATTTATTACTTAATTTTTTCTTTTACAGGGTTTTTGTTTTCTAAGTTATGAGTCTAAAATACCTTTAGTTCTAAAGAAGATATAAGTTGTACAGTATATCTATATAAATTTAAGATCTTCTTGCAGGGAAAAATTGTAATTTAGTATGTTAAGACCTTTCCAGATGGGTTTTAATAAAGACTTGTTTCTCTCTTCTAGCCATTCTGTCAGAGTGATGTGGTGGTATATAACTAATTTACATGGTGGCAATATACAACTTTTATATAGTTACTTTTTCTTTGTTTTTGAGACAGAGTCTCAAGCTGTTGCCCTTGGTAGAGTGCCGTGGCATTACAGCTCACAGCAACCTCAAACTCTTGGGCTTAAGCGATTCTCTTGCCTCACCTTCCCAAGTAGCGGGGACTACAGGTGCCCGCCATAACATTCTGCTATTTTGTTGTTGTTGTTGTTGTTGTTGCAGTTGTCATTGTTGTTTTAGCTGGTCCTGGCCAGGTTTGAACCTGCCAGACTTGGTGTATTTGGCTGGCGCCCTACCCACTGGGCTACAGGTGCCACCTATATAGTTACATTTATAATACGAAATCTGTTCTTGGTTGGGAAACTACTACAGGTATCTTTTCTTCAGCATGCATGAAAACATTCAGCTAATTTCCCAAATTTTATTCTTGGTTAAGGTGTTTTATCTGTTTCCCTATGCTGTCATACAAGTTCTCTTCTAAGTTCAGTCGATACCTTGTTACTATCTATGGCAGTACTCTTTTCTAAAATATGGTTTCTTAGCATTGGCACTACTGACATTTTAGATCAGATGATTCTTTGTGGTTGGGAGATGTCCTATCCAATTTGGTATTTACCAGTATCCCTGGCCTCTACCCACTAGATGCTGGTTGCACTCTCTGAGTTGTGCAAGGAAAAATGACTCCAGAGATTGCTAAGGGCCACTGGGGGCAAAATTTATACCCAGTTGTGAACCACTGCTCTAGAAGAAGGATATTTTAATGCCCTGACTGACAGCTTATATAAAATTACATCAAATATGCATAATTTTTTCAATGAATGACTCCTGGGAAATATAAAATACTTTTGTGTGAAAGGACCTTAACAGATCCTGTGACTTAGGTTCATTGTCTATTTAAGAATCAAGGTCATTGGCTCGGCGCCTATGGCTCAAGTGGCTAAGGCGCCAGCCACGTACACCTGAGCTGGCGGGTTTGACTCCAGCCCAGCCCTGCCAAACAACAATGACGGCTGCAACCAAAAAAATGGCTGGGCGTTGTGGCGGGTGCCTGTAGTCCCAGCCTCTTGGGAGGCAGAGGCAGGAGACTCGCTTGAGCCCAGGAATTGGAGGTTGCTGTGAGCTGTGATGCCACAGCACTCTATCCAGGGTGACAGCTTGAGGCTCTGTCTCAAAAAAAAAAAAGAAAAAAGAATCAAGGTCACTGAGCAGTCTTTGCCACATATGCCTACAATGTTACACAGGCACATATCTCCAGGAATGGGGTCAAATTACATGCATGTTATTCTTTTTGTGGCATCATCCTTTAAAAATTCAGTACTGATTTAGCCAAATGATAAAGGAATTTTAGGAGCTTGGGAAGTTAAAGCATCAAGTACTTTTACCCTGTAATGTTTTGTAATACCTCCCTTTGGTCCTATCTGGATAGTAACAAATTGGTTTTATTCAACTTAAGTTCATGTGGTATCTGAAGATCATTTCAGTCATTGCAGAGACTTAACACCCCGAGCTTAGTATAGACAGATGCTGTATTTTATGAGAATTGCCATACATTTCAAGCCACATGTTCCAGAGGCAAGTAAGTGATTATGAACTCTGTAAAAATAGTTCAGTTCTTTTGGCTGATAAGGTGTGAAGACAATTAAGATTATATATAACTTGTTACTGTGTAGCCCTGTATTCCTGTATTCAGCTATAGATTTTCATTATTAATACAGATTCCCAACACAGTTATCTAGCTTCCTTGCCCATATGCTGTCCTAATAATCCAATTGATAGAAGTGGCAAGTTGAATCATTAGACTAGCCAAAATTGTTTAGCAGTAGCATCAGGTTCCATACTTAACACTATAATTTTAAGTTTTAAAGCCTTGTGTTGTTTCACAAAAGGATTTAAGGTAGATATGTTAAGGTTTTAAAGAAAATGATAAGAGGACATCAACAGCAAGGGTCTGAACAAAATAGTCTTGGTGTTTGAGGTTAATTTGTAGCACAGCTTCATTCTACTTGAATTCTTCAATCAAAAGAACAGATGATTCATAATTATTTTAGTATGGTAAATCTCTTTTTAGCATATTAAAATTCTTTGAATGATAAGGTCTTTGAATAATCAGTATCAGTAAGTATTCAGTTCCTAAGAGCCAGTTAAAGCAAGGAATCATAAAACATATGTAGTACCTTTTTTTTGAACTTTCTGCCTCAAGCAGTCCTTCTGCCTTGGTCTTCCAGAGTAGCTGAGATCGCAGGCACAAGCAACCACATGTGGCTAAAAGTATTTTTTTGCTACAGTGCTCAAGACTTTTCTTTTTCTTTTCTTTTTTTTTTTTTTTTTGAGACAAGAGTCTCAAGCTGTCACCCTGGATAGAATACCGTGGCATCACAGCTCACAGCAACCTCCAATTCCTGGGCTCAAGCGAGTCTCCTGCCTCCGCCTCCCAAGTACCTGGGACTGCCACAACGCCCGGCCATTTTTTGGTTGCAGCCGACATTGTTGTTTGGTGGGCCCGGGCTGGATTCGAACCCGCCAGCTCAGGTGTACGTGACTGGCGCCTTAGCCCGCTGAGCCACAGGCGCCGAGCCAGCTCAAGACTTTTCTTAGAGTATATGTATGCTGACCATAGTTCTCATTTGGGGGTATAATCTATACCCTGGCACTGCCTGGAGCCAGCTCAAGACTTTTCTTAGAGTATATGTATGCTGACCATAGTTCTCATTTGGGGGTATAATCTATACCCTGGCACTGCCTGGTCTGCATAACCGAAACTGTTAATTGGAGAGTTAAGAGTTTATTTTCTTTTTTCAGATCAACATAAGAGTACATAAAATTAGGTTTTATTATTTGCATTTGTTAGATAAAGTCCAAGTTGCAGTTGAGCCCTTCACCCACGTGATGTGCCATATGCCCCTATACTGTACCTGATAGAGATAAGAGTTTAGACATTGTAAAGCAAGTGAGAAGTCCTAAGGTTTTATGCTCCCTTTTCCTATCTTTTGAAGTTTTCTTCCTAGCTAATACAACTTCTTTTTCTCTCTAACCATACCTTTTTAAAGCATTCAGTTTGGTTTTGCATCCTTATTTCATCATTTACATTATATTAAGTTACATTAGAAGATTTCTGAGTACTATTGGAAGTAACATTTAGAAATCAACAACTAAGGATCAGTAAACAACAGAAGTTAAAAGAATGGATGTAGCAGTACATGAGTATTTTATTAACTACTGCTATGCTTAGTGGTTTTGGGGGAGCATCTCAGCCTGTCTACAGAAATGAACATGGCTGCTGTATTACAAAGATCTATGGGCAGTATTAACACAAACTTTAATGTAAATAATGCCTCCTGGAGTTATTGTATATAGTAGCCCTGGAAATGGAGACTGTTGGTTAATCTAGTTTAGTCTGCTTAGTCTAAACAGATGAAGAGCTTCTACTCTGTGTACAAGGTAGGGCCTGGTAGAAAAGAGATTATAGCCTAAAAAGGTTAAATAAAATTTGTTAACAGGTTATGTAATGTTAATTTTTTTACATTGCTGAAATAGGTGGACAGCCTCACAAAAGGAGAAAGACCTCTGATGCAAATGAAACTGAAGATCATTTAGAATCTTTAATATGCAAAGTAGGAGAAAAGGTATGCAGCACATTAGGCATAGATTGTGATGGGTTAAGGGTTATAGTAGATTGTGCTTTGGGTAATTTCTCCCATTGAAAACTTGATGATCTTCTAGGCAAAGTTTGTGTTACCATGTATCTATATCCCAAACTGAATGCATGATGAACCCCTTGGGAGGCAGATAATTGACAGTTTTTAGTAATGAGTAATTTTCATGAAAGATCAGCCTTAGGAAGGACCTGGAATAGTCTGCTCAATTTATAAATGAATTAAACCAGACCTAGGTACTTGAGGTAATGTTCCCAGAGTCAAAGAGTGAATTAGTAAGAGATAGAATAGAGCCCATGATGTCCTCCCATTTCTAATATTCTGTTATCCATTCATTGTCTTTTTATGGATTTCTAAAGAATAATAACTGAATTGATTTGTATCAAACCTGTCATAGCTCCTTATTCATATAAGACTTCAACTTTTTATGATCATCTGGAAAATTTTATTTTATTTAGTTCACTAATTGCCAGCTACTTGACATATTTAATTTGCTGTCCTCTACAGAGTGCCTGCTCTTTGGAGAGCAACCTAGAAGGCCTAGCCGGTGTTTTAGAAGCTGATCTTCCTAACTACAAGAGCAAGATCTTGAGGCTTCTTTGTACAGTGTATGTATGCAAAAGATTTATGGATCCAGGTGATAATGTATTATCTACTCTTAAATGCTTTGGGAAATGTTCAAAGGATGTATTCTTGATGTCATTAGCTTTCCTTTTATCAGGGCTTCTATACAAATGGAATTACCTTTAGCCCTTTGGTGAACTCTTTTTCTTAGGAATAAAGAGGACTAAAATTGAGCATTTTTCTTATATTGTTTCTTAGGATCATTTGAGTTGACTTTTTTTTTTTTTTTTTTTTTTTTTTGAGACAGCGCCTCAAGCTGTCACCCTGGATAGAGTGCTGTGTCATCACAGCTCACAGCAACCTCCAATTCCTGGGCTCAAGTGAGTCTCCTGCTTCTTCCTCCCAAGTAGCTGGGACTACAGGTGCTCGCCACAACGCCCGGCCATTTTTTGGTTGCAGCCGTTATTATTGTTTGGTGGGCCCAGGCTGGATTCAAACCCGCCAGCTCAGGTGTACGTGACTGGCGCCTTAGCCCGTTGAGCCACAGGCGCCGAGCGTAGAGTTGACTTTTAAAATGAGAAAGTAGATACTTTCTCATTTTTTAAAGCATATACCTTAAAATGTATAAAATAGAGTCTAACTTACATTGTTTTTGAATTTTATTTGATTTTTTTTACTCACTATTATACTATCGAGAATTTAATTAACATTTTTAAACTGGTACTACCAAACAAATTTGAAAACCAGTAGCTCAAGTAATAATAGCTCTTCTTGGAAGACTGAAGATACTTTCAAAGCTATTTAATAGGCATACTCTTTCTCGGAGTCAAGTGAGCTAGAGCAGGGGACACCATTAAATTTGTGAGGAAATTAAAGTGGGAAAGTCTCTCATGAAATTGTGAAACAACCTCTCCTAGTGGTGTAAATAGCAATTGAGACTTCATTGTTTCTCACATAGATGTGGATCACTCTGAGTTGTTTGCTTTGCAAAGAACCAGCTACAACTTTATAAACAGGGGTCTTTGTAGTTTACATGAAATTGAATCTATGAAGTATTTTTAAATTATGAAGATGACTTGTTTTAAGTTATTTTAGTTACTTCAAAATAATTTTTTAGGGCGGTGCCTGTGGCTCAGTCAGTAAGGCGCCGGCCCCATATACTGAGGGTGGTAGGTTCAAACCCAGCCCCAGCCCAACTGCAACAAAAAAATAGCCAGGCGTTGTGGCGGATGTCTGTGATCCCACCTACTCGGGAGGCTGAGGCAAGAGAATTGCCTAAGCCCAGGAGTTGGAGGTTGCTGTGAGCTGTGTGACGCCACAGCACTCTACCCAGTGCGATAAATGAGACTCTGTCTCTACAAAAAAAAAATAATAATAATAATTTTTTAATGCATGCAGTTCATTTTTTAAATTTAACAATGTACACACAAACCGAACTATCCGTAGGTTTAATATGAACCTCTCATAGTTAAAGTGCAGTTTATTTGCTGTTTTTGGCCCGGGCTGGGTTTGAACCCGCCACTTCTGGCATATGGGGCCACCACCCTACTCCTTTGAGCCACAGGCGCTGCCCTGCTGTATAATTTCTTAAAGAAATCTAGTTAATATTCAGGAAGTCAGATCCTTAGACTGAGAAATTACTAAGAAAAATAATTTTGCTACAGTTATCATTCATAAGAGACCTTCTGTTCTGAAACCATTTTTTAGAATGGAGTAGCATGTATACTTAAACTCTGTTAGAAGGTATGTTTGTTTAAGGTTGCACTGATACTACTTAACAGTGTTCTTTTTAATTTTTGGTTTTCAGAGGGCTTCAGGGAACATGGTTACTGTCAACACAAGTATTTTTATAAGACCTAGAGCAGTGGTTCTCAACCTTCCTAATGCCGCGACCCTTTAATACAATTCCTCATGTTGTGCTGACCCCCACCCATTATTTTCATTGCTACTTCATAACTGTAATTTTGCTACAGTTATGAATCGTAATGTAAATATCTGATATGCAGGGTGTATTTTCACTGGTCACAACCCATAGGTTGAGAACCGCTGACCAAGAGTATCCTTAATTTTCTGCTTGGTCCCTTAGGAAAATATGAAAAGTAGAAAGGAATTCCTCCCCCACTTACCATGAATTCTTACTTGCTTTTCTTTTTGAGCTAATTTCTAAAGACTTACCTTAATTAGGAAACATTTTCTTTTTCTAAAAGTTTATCATTGTAATCTCCTATACTTTTCAAGTAACTTTAATGAAATCAACACCCTTTGAGTAAGGGATTGCAATGTAATCAAAGTTTATGTCAGAGTACAGTGGTAAAAATTGAATTATTTAACTGGTGGAAACTTAGTTGAAACTACTTTTAATTCTGCATCTTTTCTAAGCAACTAGAATAATGTTTCTCAAAGTATAAGCAGATTCCATCACATTTGGTTAGCTAAGTTTAGAAACCCTGAATGTATCTTCTTCCCACCCCTGCTCTCCCTTAATGATTCTGCATTAAAGAAGCTTGTTTCACCTATCATTTCTGGGATGTTTACCATGGAAACCATTTTCAATAGAACTGCTATTAAGTTCCGCTAAACACAATTAAAGAAAAATTAAGTCTAGCAGTAGTTATGTTTGTTTCAGTGTGATAACATCATAATTAAACTTTCTTAACTCCGAGATTCACTGACTATAATTAAAATGAAAAATTATAGGGCCACCATCCACAGCTCTTTTCAGTAACACTTAGTGCATTTTCTAAAGAAGTTTTAAAGACATGGTTAAAAGTAATCCTGTTCCAAAGTTAATGAAATGATAAAAATTCTACATAAAATTTAGCAACTTAACATTCTATCATTGTTTTGGGATTTTCTTGTTGTATTGGGTTCTCAATCAGTGCACGTCTATTACCTGAGAAGTTGACAATTTATACAACATTAGTGGGACTACTCAATGCCAGAAACTACAACTTTGGTGGAGAATTTGTAGAAGCTATGATTCGTCAACTTAAAGAATCACTGAAAGCAAACAATTATAATGAAGCTGTATATTTGGTAAGTTTGTTTTTCATTTGTTTGGGTCTCTTTTTGGTATGTTATGACCTAGAGTTGGGATGGATGTAAGAGGTGAACTATAATCCAAATAATTTAAACACTCTTCATTTACTCTTATAGCTTCATAAGCCACCTTTATTTTGATGATCCTTCCAAGTCTTTGTTTCCTCTTCAACCTTTGAGCGCCAGACCTGTATTCCAAATATTACCTGCATAGCTCTAAGATACCTTACTTGGATGTCCCTAAATTAATACATTATTCACACTTCCTTTCCTTCTGTCCTCTTCCCAGTTCACATACTATCTACTGGGTAACCCATTTAGAAAGCTAAGTTTTGTTTTTTTTTTACAGTAGCCATTTATTTTTAGTCCTATTATGCCATGAGTTCATAAGGAAAAGGTTCCAGCACTTTCTTCCCACTGAATGTGACAAAGCTTGCAATGCCTATTATGCCATGAATTCATGGAGAATAGGTTCCAGCACCTTATGCTTCTGTTCAGCTGGTTCTCTTGGTTATCTTGTAGGCTACACTGAATAACTATTATGCCGTGAATTCACAGGGAATGGGTTCCAGGAGTTCAGGCTCCTTTCCGTTGGTTCTCACAAAATGTGCTTCTCTGGGTAGAGCAGGCTGGTGGTTCAGTTGAACCCAGGTACCTTTCTCTTTGGCTTCCTTCTTTTTCTGATCATTTTCCTTCACCTGTTTTAGGAAGCTATCTCGGCTCTTATAGTGCTTAATATGCTCAATACAAATATTAATCCTTTTGGCAAGAATCTTGCCCTTAACTTGTTTGTTTACAACAATGCCAACAGCATGATGGGTAATATTGTAGATTCTTCAAGTTTTGCCATGGTAATATTTACCTTCCTTTTGCCCCCTTTTATCATACACATCCCCAAGTTAATTCTACCTCCTAAAGTTTTCTTAAATCTGCCCCTTCTGTCTCTAGGACCTCTTGCATCATGCCTTCTTTCTCTTGCCTTCAACAGCCTCAATGTTGATCTTTTTGCATCTAGATTTTCTGCCTTTCACTTTATGATCTACAGTGGCACCAGTGTGGTCTTTGTATAAATAGGCTCTGCTTCTATTTAATTCCTTAATTTTTTTTTTATTTACTTATTTTTATTTCTTTGCTTTTTTTGTTGTTGTTGAGACAGAACCCCACCCTATGCCTCTGAGCAGAGTGCAATGGCATCATAGCTCACTGCAACCTCAGACTCAGGCTGTGGGCATCCTGTTGCCTCAGCCTCTAGAAGCTACTGGGATTATAGGCCCTCGCTGCAGCGCCCGGCTGGGTTTTTTTTTTTAGGAGTCGGGGTCTCACTCTCGCTCAGGCAAGTCTCAAGCTCCTGAGCTCAAGCAATTGTCCCTCCTCAGCCTCCCACAGTGCTGGGATTACAGGCATGAGCCATTGCACCCGAAAAACCTTAATTCCTTCCCATTGTCTATGGTAGGTGGTCTTAAAAGCCTGCTGCACAAGATGATTCCTTGGATTACAGGAAGTAAATATTAGAACTGTTATCTTAAGTGGAAAGTAAGCCTTACTAATACTTAATACATAGATAGTGATCCAGTATATTTCATAAACAGATATGCATGTGTTGAAGATATGTGATCAAATTGTTTTTTACTAAATACATGAAAAGGTTTGGTTACCCATCAGCCTGTAGGATTAAAATTCACACTGTAATCTGATCCTTTGTGGTTGCCCCATCTGTTTCTCTATCCTTGACTTCTGTATACCCTCCAGCAGTATCAAAATTACTTGCAGATTCCTAAATGCATTTTGTTTTCAAACCTCTCTGCCTCGACTGCCTATCTTGCTCACAACTTGAGAATTACTTTTCTCTCCCTTTATGACCTAGGCCAGTTGTTACCTCCTTTATGGTATTTTCTCCTACATCCTTTGTTGCTGATCCTAGAGAACTTAGTGTTCTCTTAGTTCTCTTAGAACTTAGTGTTGGAGTCATCCCTTTTCGTTGAGTCCCCTATGGCAGTGACTATCATAGTGCTTAGCAATGGCACTAAATAATTATCTGTTCTATAGTTTCTGTTTGCATAGTTGAGGAGAAATTATTCGTAGACAAATGGAATAGGAGATGATAGCTTGAAGGAGCTAGACTATTTTAAAGTCTGGGTTTTTAATATAGTATAGCATGGAAACCTCAACAGATTTTTTTTAACACATAGTCTGTCACAACTCTGTCATTGTAGCACAAAAGCAGCGTAGACAATATGTTACTGAATGAGCATGGCCGTTCCTATAAAAGTTTACTTAAGGACACTGACATTTGAATTTCATATAATTTGTGTTGTAAAATATTCTTTTGATTCTTTTTTTGGCAAACATTTAAAAATCTACAAACTATTCTTAGTTCATAGGCTGTACAAAAACTAGGAAGTGGGCTTGTAGTTTTTCAGACCCATCGTTTAGACCATATAAGATTGCTTATTTTGTAATTATTATAAAGGACATTTAGGGCTCGGCACCTATGGCTCAACAGGCTAAGGCGCCAGCCACGTACACCTAAGCTGGCCGGTTCAAATCCAGCCCAGGCCCGTCAAACAACAATGATGGCTGCAACCAAAAAATGGCCGGGCGTTGTGGCAGGTGCCTGTAGTCCCAGCTAATTGGGAGGTGGAGGCGAGAGACTCACTTGAGCCCAGGAATTGGAGGTTGCTGTGAGCTGTGATGCCACAACACTCTATCCAGGATGACAGCTTGAGGCTCTGTCTCAAAATAATAATAATAATAATAATAAATAAAGGACATTTAGATTTAATAGCACAAATTGTTTGCCCCAACAGGTCCGTTTTTTATCTGATCTTGTGAATTGTCATGTGATTGCCGCCCCATCAATGGTAGCTATGTTTGAAAATTTTGTAAGTGTAACTCAGGAAGAAGATGTGCCTCAGGTAAGAAAACCCCTTATGTTGAATCTTCTTCATATAGTACTGGGAACCCTTTAACAATAAGCAAAAGATAATAGCAGATAATCATACTATAACTTCTTGGTATCTAAAAAACTGGCATCCTGGTGAGTTCTTATGACATTTCCACATTAAAATGATTTTGTCTAGTAAGGTTAGAACTAGCATATCTGAAAATGCTCTGAATGAGTCAGATGGGTTATTTAAATCCTATTAAATAGCTTCCTTAGTATTTTTTTCAAGAATAAATAAAAGTGAAAAATTAATTGATGCCTGTTCTAAACTTACCTTTTTAAAAATCCTTTAGGTGCGACGAGACTGGTATGTGTATGCATTTCTGTCATCTTTGCCCTGGGTTGGAAAGGAGTTGTATGAAAAGAAAGATGCAGAGATGGACCGCATCTTTGCCAACACTGAAAGCTATCTTAAGTAAGGGCACAGCTCATAGTACTCTCTGTTGTTTAGGTAAAGGGTATCTTACTGATACAATGAATGTGTTATACATTTTATCTGTTCGTAATACAATGTAAGTTGGTCAGAAAGAAGCTATGAGTTCCTGAAGATGTTCTCTATAGTGCTCTCCTTCTCCTGCTGTTGTAACTCACAGGACCTCAGAGTCATCAAATGTGTTTGCTTACTTTGCCAATGTAAAGGAGTCAGTAACATAGCCTCTTAAAACACCCTAGTGTCATACCACAGTTCCTCAAGTATTCGTGTGGGCACAAATTACCTGGGTACTTAAAATGCTCAGATCCTGACCCTGGACCTAGTGACTATTTGGGAGGCAGATTTGGACATCTGTACTATTAATATATTCCACAGGTGAAAAACTGCTACCCTTGCACATACTGTATATTTATTTATTTCATGTAAGTTGATTCTAAAACAAGCTCTTAAAACAACAGTTCTTAATCTCTTACCTAGCCCATTTCGTAAGTAACATGACATAATGACACATTTTGGTTATAATAGTCCCCTCTCTTCCCATTTTCCATGTCTTCCAAGGCAATGTAAAAGCTTGCTTTATCTTTTTAGATGTAATACCAATAATAAGCCTTGTTAGTAAACTTATGCTTAATTACCCAGTGACATGGTAATGGTTATGTGTCCCTGACATTTTTGTAGATTGATTTTGCGGTAAGTTTCATTTTGTATTAAGGTACTTCTTTGGATAACTGTTAATACCTACTTGGTTGGTTATAAATAAAGCTAAAAGTCTGAGAATTTTTTATACGTGTGTGTGTGTGTGTGTGTGTATATATACACATAAATATCCTTCCTCTTTTTTGTACAGATGAGGGTCTAATGTACACATTGTCCTTCACTTGCTTTTTTTCTTACTGTGACTTGAATTTATTGCATAAAATTATATGGCTGTACCTCATTCTTTTAAACAGTTGTATAGTATTCCACTGTTTTAATGTACCATGATTTCTTTAACTGGTTCCCTGTTGGTAGACATTTAGGTTATTTCTAGTTTTTTGCTGTTACAAACAATGTTTCAAAGAATATCTTTGTGTGTGTGTGTGTATACATCTTTTTAATGTGTGTAAATATACTGTATTTATGGGGGATGTGAAATCTTAGAAATGGCATTATTGGGTTGAAGGTTCTGAACAATTTTAATTTTGATAGATTTAGTCAAATTGCCTTCCAAAAAGATTGTACCAATTAACCTCTCTGCCAACAATGTTTGAGACTGAATCTTTACCTACACCTTGACGATGCAGGGTATCATTATCAAAACAGTTGATATCTGCCAATCTAATAGGTAAAAATTATTTCATTGCTCTAATTTGCATTATATTAATTATGAAAGTGACTGAGCATTCTTTTATACTTTTAAAAAACCTAAATGTAGACTTTCATTTTTATCTTTAGAAGACGCCAAAAGACTCATGTGCCCATGTTACAAGTATGGACTGCTGATAAACCACACCCACAAGAAGAGGTAAATTGATTTCTGTCTCTTGTGATACATGTAGTCAGCTCTTGAGTAGATTCTTATCTCTGTAATGTAGCAAACCATTTTATTTGTACATCTTAGCTATGTTTCCACATTTCATGTCAGGGATCCACCTCCTTACAGTCCTAGGCTTACAATGTACATGTTTTTGTTTTTGTTTTACTGTGAGGCAAAAGTCTCACTCTGTCATCCAGGTACAATACAGTTGAGTCATCATAGCCCACAACAACCTCAAACTCTTGGGCTCAAGAGATCCTCTGCCTCAGCCCCCTGAGTCATTAGGACTACAAGTGCATTTCACCACGCCCAGCTAATTATTTTGTTTTTTAGTAGAGATGATGTCTTTTGCTCAGGCTGGTCTTGAACTCCCAAACTCAAGTGATCCTCCAGACTCAGCCTCCCAGAGTGCTAGGAATATAGGTATGAGCAATATGCCTGATCTACAGTGTATTTTTAGTAAATATTACAGTGTAATTGAAACATTCTCTTGTTTTGAAGGATTCTAGCTGTCATAGAGTTGACATTTTTTATTTAGATGTTTGATTTGAAGAATGTAAGAGGAAACAGCTCCAAGCAGAGAGGTTTTATAAAATAAGTAATTAAACAATATAGATTAGAGGAATAAGTTCTAGTGTTCTGTGCCATACTATAGGATGACTATAGTTAAGAAAAATGTATTTTTTCAGCCAGGTGCTGAAGTATTAGAAGGATATTGAACATTTCCAACACAAAGAAATGATAAATGTATGACATGATGGATTGTAACAAAACTGTGACCCATGAGTATACAGTTTGTTAATTAAAAAATTACTTAATTAACCAAATAAATAAAAACTTACCACCCTCTTTTGTACCATTTCCAATTGTACATTAGCTTATTTTTGTAGCCTTTATGAATTTTTATTTTGTGTAGTCAAAATGTTGTTATTTTATTTATTAAAAATTAATCTGTCTTTAGTATTTAGATTGCCTGTGGGCCCAGATTCAGAAATTGAAAAAGGATCGCTGGCAGGAACGGCACATCCTAAGACCTTATCTTGCCTTTGACAGCATCCTGTGTGAAGCACTACAGCACAATCTGCCTCCTTTTACACCACCTCCTCACACTGAAGATTCCGTGTACCCGATGCCAAGGGTCATCTTCAGAATGTTTGATTACACAGATGATCCTGAGGTATGTTACCAATAAAAGTTCCTAAATAGGGCCCATGTTGCTTTATACTTGCAGTTTAATCTTGCTTTAATTATGCCTGTGATACGTTTTAATTTTGAGTTATCTTTTATCTAAGAATGTCAGTGGCAATAAAGTTAACTTTTTAATCAGTGAATGATATCACTGACTAATAAATTATATCAGACATGTGTAAATAGATTAGAGAGACATGTATAGCGTACAGATTAAGAGTGAAAGTTTGAGAGCCAGATTGGTTTGTTTTAATCCTGGTTTGGCCATAAACTAGCTGCTTGATCTCGGGTGAGTTATTTACCTCTAGGAGCCTTAGTTTCTTAAAAGAATAATAGTAGTAGTATGTATCTCATAATCTCATTATGAGGATTAAGTTAACACATGTGAAATGCATAGGATAGTGCCTGACACATGATGAATGCCCAGCAATTTTAGCTGTTGTTGTTAATAAGGTTATTAGCTAATTTTAGAGATTGTCCATCTCTTTCTAGGCAGCACAGCTTGTTGCTATTCATATTGTATGATTATTTAAAACAAGTATTAAAAAGTACTTTTAATTAAACTCTAAAGATCTGTCTAAGTGGACTTTATCTTTTTAAAATATATGTATTCTTTACTATGACACCCATT
Source organism: Perodicticus potto (assembly GCA_963574655.1). Taxonomy (NCBI): domain Eukaryota; kingdom Metazoa; phylum Chordata; class Mammalia; order Primates; family Lorisidae; genus Perodicticus; species Perodicticus potto. The sequence goes on from CAUYRH010045550.1 coordinate 20,508, forward strand.
ATACTTTAACAAGAAAACATATAATTTTGATATTATTTAGTGTAAAAATTTAATATTATAACTTGCATTAATTATTTTCTATCTCTGCACTTTCATGATTCTGTTATATAGCCAGTCAGCAAGCACAGTGATTACTAGATTATTCTGAATGGAAGCTTGCCTGACTAAAGTACAATATCTTTTGCTTAGTATATCCCAGTCTGTGGGGAATAGGGTTTCTCATCCGCAGCACAAACGACATTGGGGAGTGGATCATTTTTCATTGTGGGGATGTGTACTGTGTATTGGAAGATGCTAAGCCAGCTCTCCTGGTCTCTACCCTCTAGTTTCTAGTAGTAGTAGCACTGACCTTGACTCAGCTGTGACAATCAAAAATGTCTCCAAGGATTGCCAAATGTCCACTTATGGGCAAAATTGCTCTTAGTTGAGAACTCCCAGCATAAGAACCAGTATTACCACCTAGGGTGAAATTTGAGTTTCTTTTTCCTATCTTCTGTTTTCTGTCCTGGGGTAAAGTGTTTATGATCAGTGGGACTTTAGTATACATGTAATCTAATTTAATAAAGTAAGAAGTTGTTTGTCAGTGACATGTGCCAGATTATCAACTTGCTACCTACTTTTCTATATTTCTTATGTAATAAAATACTATTTAGTCAAAATTATATAATGGTCTGCAGAGATATATTTAACTGAGAACTCTAGTTTACATTTAAGACAGTAATTAAGACATTTGGAATTAAGTATTTGTGCAAGGAAAACTAGAATGGAACCTCAAAATTTGTTTCTTCTGTGCTGTTTATATGTGGCATTTATTTGATAATGCCTCTGTAATGTGCCTATCTATCCTTTACCATAAGAGTATAAATATATAAAATGTTTGTTACCTTCAAAATGAAGAGGTTTGAGGTTTTTTTCTTTGTTCCAGCCTTTATAAACAAATGTTTATTAAAAATTTTTAGAAATTAATAGAGAAAATTAAAGCAAAATCTTCCCAGAGTCATCATTAAGGGTCTAAAGTATGCTCTTTGGACATATTTGCTATGAATTAGTTAAGAAAATTAATATTATATAGTACCATTTCTTAACCTTAATATGTAGGGACATCTTTCAGTGCACACTTGATTTTTTATGTCTGTATAGTATTTAAATAAAACTTTCTCCATGTTTGTTAATGAAAGTAATTCATTCTTGTGGTTTAAAAAATAAGTAATATAGGCTTGTAATATTCAAAAATTACTTAGTTTGTTTCACATAAGAACAGGTATAAAAAGTGGGCAGTGGTGGCATGGCATCAGATTTAGTAGAAAAACACTACAGCTGACACTCTGATTTTATTGTAAATAAGTGAACACAACAATGAAATTTGCTGAAATATAGAACTTTAACACTTCAGAACTTTTATCCCCTTAACTTTTACCACCTAATACAGTGCCTAGAACATAAAATTCTCTCAAATACTTGTTGAATAAGTAAAAGAAATCTGTTTTCTCCGTTGTATGTGTATAAGTTTTGTTTGCTTTCCAGGGTCCTGTTATGCCAGGAAGTCATTCAGTGGAAAGATTTGTAATAGAAGAGAATCTTCACTGTATCATTAAGTCTCATTGGAAGGAAAGAAAGACCTGGTAAGATTCTTCCTGCGGTACTTTTGAGGGGAGAAAAAGCAATGATGTTGGTGAGTCAATAGGACTGAAATGTCAGTTCAGAGTATAAGAAGATCTTTCTATCCTCCTGTTTTCCTGTCTTACTAAAACCAATCTCTAGAAACACTTTACTTTCTTGAGACTCTTCATCTTCAAGTAGTACTTTTCTGGGTGTTTTATAGTACCTATTAAATTTGCATGTAATGCTGGTGTTTTGTGGGATATTTGACATATGCTCTGGAGAACTTGAATGGCAGGCTATTTTCGGTTTAGATGTATGGCAGTAAATAAATACTAAGGTTTTGCTCCTTTAACAATTTAGATACCTAAGCTTTGGAAGAGTTTAATACAATTTTCTTAGACCTTGGAAGGTTTTGGTTCAGATTTTAAGGTAGAAAAGGATATAGTAGTACTTTGAGAGTGTTCTACCTGATTAAAACTTGTTTTTAACAATAGTAGGTCTAAATGTGCTTCCTTAGTTTCAGTCGACTGCTTTTGATTTTTCAAGAAATTTTGGATGCATTAGAAATTTTCCTACTGGTAGACAAAATAATTTATGCCATAATTAGGTGAAATAACTGAAATCTAAAACATTTCAGAAAAGATTTTTTTTCTTTGTATCTAAACACACTGCTTTCGAAAATGCTTATTTGATTTTTCGTATCTTTGCATACTTATTAAACTTAAATTACACTTTTTATAGCGCTGCACAGCTAGTGAGCTATCCAGGGAAGAACAAGATCCCCTTGAACTACCACATAGTTGAGGTATGCATTCCATATGGAGATTGTTTCTAAATTTTAGAATCTTTCTGTTGACTTTAAAATATAATCTACTCTTGGCTATTTATCTTTTTTCCTTGCTACTTGTCAGGAACTAAAAATTAACAGGAGCGAGGAAATTGCTGTCTGTTTTGGTGCTCTGTTAGCCATGTTAGCAAAGAAAAAAAGGAATTTTGAGTTGCCTATGAATTATTTGTATAGTTTATCTTCATTTGTGGATAATGTAAGTTACCTCTAGCTTTGTCAATACATTGTCCACTTAAATTTGTAAGTGGCTTAGATACCTTTAAATATTGTTAGGCAGATAACGTATCTTTGGCTGTGTTTATCCAGCTTCTTAAATTAGCATGTACTACTGTATCAGTGGTTCTCAACCTTCCTAATGCCATGACCCTTTAATACAGTTCCTCGTGGTGACCCCCAACCATAAAATTATTTTTGTTGCTACTTCATAACTATAATTTTGCTACTATTATGAATCATATGAAACGACCCCTATGAAAGGGTCATTTGACCCCCAAAGGGGTTGAGACCCATAGGTTGCAAACTGTTGCACATAACGCTGTGGCATACACAGACTAGTATATTACCATTTATTTCCTGTTACACAGGGTTGAGATAAATATTGTTAGAGATCAAAAGAGCCAAGCAGTTTAGAACTAGGAAGAATAGAAATGCTTTTGACCCTGTATTAACCCATATAAAGGGTTGATGGTAATAATACAGTTGAATACCTTGTAGAAATTTATGCCCCCAAAAGTGTTTTCACTTGATCACGAGTCAGCTTTAACTGCATTATTCTCTTACGTTAGAATATTATTAAAGAGAGAATAGTTTGATATCTTGTTTAAGATTCACATTTTATTCATATTACACTTCTGTGCTTTTTCAAAATACTTTTTGAATATTGTATATGTCCTTTCTTTATAAAACTTGAGAGTTGCTTAACACTGTAAATGTGGTTTGTTGACTTGCAAACTATAACTCATATTTTTAAATCTTCAAAATGTGATTGAAGTATAGGAGTGTGAGAGATGGGGTAAGAGTAAAGACTAGGGCTTTAGATTTCTATGTAGATAGGCCACCAATCATATAGAGCAGCGGTTCTCAACCAGTGGGTTGTGACCCCTTTGGGGGTCGAACAGCCCTTTCACAAGGGTCACCTAATATCAGATATTTACATTACGATTTATAATAGCAGCAAAAATTACAGTTATGAAGTAGCAATGAAAATAATTTTATGGTTGGTGGTCACCACAACATGAGGAACTGTATTAAAGGGTCGCGGCATTAGGAAGTTTGAAAATCACTGATACAGAGAGAAGTTCTGAACAAGAGGCATGCAGAAAAGTCTTGGACTATCAAAAAGATCTAGGCATCTATTTCAAGTAGCAATGTTGAATGACTGTTTCCCATCATCAGAGTCTGATAAAGGTTCTTACTACTTATAGGAATAAAACTCTAATGGATCTATTAAGCCCCTCAGAAAACTACCTCACTCAATTAACTTTGATACTTCCAGAGTTAAAATTTAATTGCACAATTCTCTGAGAGGAGTTTGGATCAAATAAGCATTAATCTTACATACTTTTATTTGATTGAATTATAGAGAGAGGATATGATATTCACTTTTAGATCTATGTGTTTGAAAGAACATAATTTTATTTTATTTTTTGTTTTGTTTTTACATATACATGTGTTTATTAGGTTTCCACTTTTTGCCTTCACAGAATTAAAAAGGCTTAATATTTAATAACAATAACAGTGTTTAAGATAAGGACTAGAAATAAAAACCTCGAAATGAATGAAGATAAATACATTCAGAAAAGAAATCAGATGATTACTGCATTGAAATATTAAGCGATATTAATAATAATGCAAAAGAAGTGACATTCACATTGTCAAATAAGAGTATGTCTATTATAGAATGCATTAACTCTGAGGCTCAGTATGGAGTCATCAGTTAACTTATTTTTTTTCCAAAGTCTCAAAAAATAGACAACTAATATTTATAAATAAAAGTAAAAGATAATTTCAAAAAACAGATCATGCCAAATCTTATAGACAATAGAAAAAGAAGAAATAATTCAAAGTCATTCTACTTGATCAGGATACACCTGATATTAAAATTAGAGAAAATATGTTGTTATAAAGGGAAATTACAAACATATTTCACTTATAAATAAGGATGCAATATCCTAAACAAATTAACAAGTTGAATAAAAATTAATGTTTAAGTAATGTACTTTGGTCAAAATTGAATCCAGTTTATGTAAGAATTAGTCACTATTTTCTATTCTTTTTTTGTTTTCTTTCGTTTTCTTTCCCTCACAAGAACATAATTTTAAAGGTTAAAAATAATTGTTATTATGAATGCCATGGGGTTATAGTTTAG
>CAUYRH010045553.1:0-17980 GCA_963574655.1 Perodicticus potto
ACCTCCAATTCCTGGGCTCAAGCGAGTCTCCTGCCTCTGCCTCCCAAGTAGCTGGGACTACAGGCGCCCGCCACAACGCCCGGCCATTTTTTGGTTGCAGCCGTCATTGTTGTTTGGCGGGCCCGGGCTGGATTCGAACCCGGCAGCTCAGGTGTACGTGGCTGGCACCTTAGCCCGTTGAGCCACAGGCGCCGAGCCTCAACTTTCACTTAACACCCTCTCCAGTTTACACAAATAGTCGGCAAGGTTGGAGACTGTGCATACCTTGCAGATTCTTTTTCTGTGTGCTTTTGACAGCCTTTGCTGTCTGTCAACATGATTCCCCACAAATTGTCCTAATTTATAAGGCATTTCACACACAAGAAGCCAGGAGAGGCAGGAGCATCATAGGGTGAGGGGAACAGCTCGGCATCTTGTAAAGCTGTTGTGTTCATGCAGAATGTCGTGGGGGGGGGGTTGCTCCCCTGGCGGGGGCACGGATTGGCTGAGCAGGAACTTTAATTAAAGGCAAAAAGTTGGCACTCCCGGGCTTCATAGTTCTCCCCAGCTCTGCTCTGCAGCCTCTGGAAGCTCCTGTGCCAAGCAGTGAATTATTCAACAGGACAAGGCAAGTAAACAAAAGGTAGAAGATTTCACCTTAGCCCCGTATGTGGGAGGTGAGTAAGGAGACACAGCAGGGGCAAGAAGCATAAACCTTGTGCGGAAACAAGATTATTTACAATGCAAATGATTTTTAACACATCGAACCAAAAGCAAAAAATCAGTGCACGTTTCCCCTCTACTTTTGTTAGTTGGCTGTTTTATCTATCTATCCCCATTAGGGGCTGGTAATGTGACATATCTACTTATTTATTTCCTTTTTTTTTTTTTTTGGAGATTAGGGATTTATTCTTATTTTTAAAGTCACGTTTTGAATGTCATTTCAGAGAAACACATGTGGATTTATTTATGTGTTGGTGCAGAAATTAAACTGCAAAAATGTTTATCTTATTATAAAGTTCTTTTCTATATTTAAGTCTAAAAGTTACATCAAGCTGGTAGGAGTCACTTATCTTAGACTTTTCGGGAAATTGATAATCTTATTTTGAAAAGGCAGGACATCTATTTCTGAAATTATTTTAGTAAGGAGATATGTTAGATTATCAAGGGAAAGCTCCTTTTTCAAACTATACCTTTTCCCTCCAGCTTTTTCTTGATCCTGGGAAATTCACAACTATACTCTCTCACCTCCTAGAGCTAAGGTTAGGGTTGAGCTATGATGGGAGTGAGTGATGTGGCCAAGGTCAGGGACAAGACAGCCATGGCATCTTGCTTAAAGGAATAGTTGTGGACAGTGGATCCCTTTGGGCACCTGCAATTTCTCTCTGTAGGTCCCCATCAATTAAAATAAACTTCTCACTCTTCTCTTTAACTTTGTACCCATCTTTCCACTATTGTTTCTACTTCTAAGGCTCTTTAGCAAATATTGTGGATCCTCTCAATGAGAAACAGTCTTTTCTTAAATACTTTGTTTCTGTTTTACACCATTTATCTCATGTTTCATTGTTTTTATGCTATTCTGTTTATGTTATCTCTCTTTTGTTTACAGGCTATCAGCCATCTGACAGCAGGATTCATGATTGATTGCCCTTGTATGGTTGCCCATAACATTACTGCCAATAATAATAATAAATCGATGTCTTATATATGTTTAATGAGGAAGTGAATGAATGAATGGATAAAATCTCAGGTCAACATTTCATAAAAATGTTGGCTTCTACTTATTTATTTTTAATCTAACAATTAGCTCTGGGTCATAGAAGCAGAAATGAATATTTATCACTTTTGTTAGGAATAAGCAACATTGTTATCTGCAAAGAGCCCTCATAGGGATGACCAACATCAATTGAAGGTATAAAAAAAGCATCGTGGTGATATGTGGAAAATAAGCAGTTTGGCTTTGCCCAAGGCTTGTTATTGTATATCTTGGGGACTAGTCACAGAGATAAGAGCTTCTGGTGGGTATCATAGCCATTCAGGTTTTACATAGATCCAAAGCCTGAGTGTACAGGAGCTAGAAATCTGTGTACACCAAATAGCATTTGTAAGATGCCGGTGGTGCTACTGAAAATGCTCCAGGAATTCATTCAGAATTAGAATTGAATTAATAAGACTTCATGAATAAGAAACAGCACCTGGGCCCGGGAGCTCAGCCCAGGAAGGGAGACAGAATTGTTAAGAGTCTAAGAGGCTCAGGGTTGCAAGGACAGGGCTGTGTCCTGAGTGTCCTGGAGCCCCAAGTCAGCCTGGAGGAGTCAGGGATGTCGTTATTTGAATGAAGAGTTGAAGGAGAAGTAAGAGTTAGCTGGGCAGATGAAGACGGAGGACATCCTGAGAGAAGGAGACAGCACGGGGCCTGGACCGATGACACATCAGCAGTAATGGACACCTGGGGGGCCCTCTTTGGATTCTAAATACCATGTCAATTACAAGGAAACTGCTCCTTAGGGAAATGGGGATTCAAGGACTGGAATAGAGAGAATACAAATTGAGGCCAGGGCCTCTTGTGCAGAAAAGAAGAATGTTCCAAGAACATAGGGACGCGTCTAGGGAGAAGGCCATCACCCACTGGCCATCTCTGGGCCAATTCAAGCATCAAAGTACATAATGATAGTGATGGATTCTAACATGAAATGAAAGAATCTGTGAGTCCCGGCTAAATATGGGGGAGGAGAAAAAAAATCAACTAATAAATGTAGACTGTCTGATGGAGCCGGCAGGGCACTCACCACACTGGAGCACCACGTGATTCTGGTTGGAGTCACCAGCAGATGCCACGCTGCGGAGAAAGTTTGATGACAACAAGCCACTTACAGACTTTCACAGTATCTCCCCACAAATGACTTACTAATTATAAAGGCAAAAAATAGGAAGTGTATTGTGGAGAAGCCTGGCAGATATCACCTTAACCAAATGATCAAAGTTAACGTCACCAGAAATGGGGCTAATCAGCAGCATGTGTGGTAAGGCTGTGCTGCTGACGCATTGTTCTGAGCACTCCTGTCAGAAATACATAAACTTATCTAATTAGAAGAAAACATCAGACAAATCCAAATGAAGGGGGATTTGTGGAAGGAAAGCTCTGTGTTCTTAAAAGTGTCAATACAATAAAAGACAAGAAAGGCCTGGAAATTATTCCATATTAAAGGAGGCTAAAGAAACACAAAAAGTTTGTACCAAAAAGAAATATTACCCGAGAAAACTATTATGAGGAATGGGTGAAATTTGATAACGTTAGTACAGTAGAAAAAATTATTGTATCAATGTCAAGTTTCCTCATTCTGATAATTGCAATTTGGGTATGTAAGTGAACATTATATATAATTCCTAGGATTACTGTGCTGAATCATTTAGGGGTGAAGGGGAGTATTTTACAATATTCAGCAACATATCTTTAAATATTCAAATAGCTGAGAGAAGGAGAGAAAGAATAATGGAACAAATAGGCAAAAATTTTAACAATTTTATTTTGCAATATTCTTGCAACTTTGCCATGTATTTGAAGTTATTAAAAAAATCTAGCTTTTGATGCCAAACTACCTGGATTTGAATCCAGGTATTGCCACATATTGTGTGTCGGTGGGCAAGGTCCTTAACCTCTCTGGGTAAGCAGGGCCTCAGTTTCTCCATTGGTATGTGCCCCTACGTCTGTTCTGGAGGTCCAGGAAGGGAGAGGGGCTAGCTGGGGAAGCCCTGTCCCTAATGTCCCTCTTCTGTCCCACCAGGCGTGCTGTGTGCCCTGGGATTGGCCCACCGGCTGTGCCTGAGCAGCAGCTGATGTGTTTGGGAAATAAAGATCCTTTGGCTGCCACCAGATGCTGGGCTTTGCCACTGGTCCCATGACAGCAAGAATAAGACCCCTCGTTGCCTTTGGGTCTGCCACTGTCTAGCTGGTGATCTTTAGTCTGTGATCCAACCTGCTGAACTCCAGTCATGCCATCAGAATTGTGATGACTGCCAGCTATTTACTGTAGCAAATAACGAACACTCAGAAATATTGAGCTTGTTTAATGAGCTGTGTGTTTTATGTGGGTTATTGTTTATTCTTCACCACAAATCTCTGAGGCAGGTGCTACTGTGAGGTCCATTTTAGGCTGGGACAATGGGGCTTGGAGAAGTGAATTAAATTGCATGAGATCACACAGCAGGTAAGTGGTGCCTCTACCAAGCCCTGTGGGGGTAACTGCTGAGCTCTTATTACTGACAGCAACTCATGGCCGGATCCCTGATATTTGTAAAGTCACAGACCATGTAAGTTCCTCAACAGCTGTCTCTCAGCTTTGGGAATACCGGCTAATTCCACAGGGGCTGGGCAGGTGTCCTCTGATTTGCCCGGTGTGTGTTCTGGGACATCGGTTTTTCCCTTGGCTGTTTTCATGTGGCCCCACACCTGTCAGACAGGTGGTAGGTTGCAGACAAATCACATGGAGGCTTTCAGACTAGCTGCCTCTTCCCCCAGAGGAAGGCTCGTGGTCGGGGCAGGGACAGCATCTCCGAAGGCCCTGAGGAGGTTGCACCCTGCAGGGAGGGCTGAGGGGTGGCGGATTCGCTAACTCAGGTGAGGGGCATTATGGAGCCTGGGCTTTCACTCCCAAACCCAGGTGAACAGTGAAGCAGAATTGAACAGTTGACATTGAATAGTTTTAGTCCCCACCTGGGGTTCAGCAGACCAGGAAAGTCTGCCAACTTCATGGCACATGCCCTCAGCACCAGGATGGCAGCCCCAAAACTAGGCAGCTAGGTCATGTGGGTATGTGGGCAGGTCCAAGTGTCCCCAGGAGCTTTCCCCACAGTCCTACGTTCACAGAGGAGCCACCCTGCCTGCCTCATAGCAGCCCATCCCCACAGAACCCCCCACAAGCTGTGCTTTCCTGCTATGCAGTTGGGCCTGGGAGCAGTGGTGGTTATTGCCTTTTGGGTCTTCTTCCTTCTAGCATCTGTGCAGGCAATGGCCTAGTGTCCGACAATCTACGCATACACTGGGCATGGGGAGCCAGTGTTACCACCAGCAGCCTATCCCCCTGGGTGCAGGGCTGCCAGCGCCTCTAGTTTGTCCACCGGTCCCTGCCGCAGCTGCCAAGCCTGCCCTCAGGGGGCCTTCCCCACAGGGCCTCTGCTTAGTGGGCTCCTTGGGCTTCCTAGGCTGCTGAGCCCTCTGCCATTTCTAAGGTCGTCTTGCACTGGGGCAGGGCCAGGGAGGAGCGTCCTGGGCCTGTGGGACATTTGCTCTTTTTCTGGGAGAACTCGAGGATGCTCCTGGAGTATGAGGGTGACTTACTTACATCTGGGGTCTGCAGTGGAGCCGGAAGAGCAATGTTTTGTGAGGAACTGCCTATATTTCAGCTTCCTGAGAGCTGTGAGTATGAGGTCCGTCCACTGATGCCAGAACCTGCCCTAGAACCAAAGGTGGTGGGGGCCGGGAAGGGTGAGAGTATTTGCCCAGGACACTAAGCATGGTCCTGCTGTCATTTGTGAGGGTGAGAGGAGAGGGCAGGCAGCAGGTGGGTGCAAAGACAGAGGGGAGCCTTGGGAAAGCAGCGAGTCGGGTCGCAAATTCCCAACTAGCGTCCACTTAATTCACCCAGTTCTTCAATCATTCCACATGCTCACTGTGTTCCAGGCGCTGTGCTGGGCACTGTCTGCAAACTTGAGCAGGGAGCTTCCCTCCTCAGAGATGTCGAGGGGGGAAAGATGGACCAGCTCCTATGAGTTGTGCCGATGTCATGTCACCGAGCTTGCTGGGACCCTCCCGTCCAGACTTCTGGGAGGAAGACACAGCACATCCTCAGGAGCTTGGAGGCCAGGGAGACTGTCTGCAGGGGCCCCAGGAGCCTGGGAGAGGGACAGAAAATGCTGCTGGCATGAACTTTCTAGGATCACCATTGTGCGCTGCTCTGTGAAGTCATTTTAACCAACCCGTGGGCAAAGTATTATTTTCACTTTTAAGCAAAAAAGACTGAGCCTACATGCCATGGTTAATATCACATGTCAACTTGGCTTGGCCGCAGAGCCTGGATATGTGGTCAAAGATTATTGTGAATGTTTCTGTGCAGTTGTGTTTTTGGCTGTGATTAGCGTATGTGTGTGGCCTCTTACAATCGGTCGAAGGACTTGACTGAACAAACACTGACTTCGGAGCAAGAAGCACTTCTGGCAACAGACGCCTTCAGACTCCAACTCTAAGTCTTCCTTGGGCCTCCAGTGCTGGCCCACAAGGCAGATTTTGGACTTACCCAACCCACCAAAATCATGTGAGCCAGTCTCTTAAAATCTTTCTCTCTCTCCAAGGAATGCACACACACATACATGCACACACGTGTGCAACATAGGACATATGTGCACACATAAAAGTACCCATGCACATGCATGTGAACACCCAGACATGCACACACACTCTTGGCTTTGTCTCTGGTGAGCCTGGATGAGATGCTGTGCTCAAAGACAGGTAATTCTATGAAGTCAAGAGGTTGGAATCTGGACAGCTTGAAACCCTCTTAGCCATCCTGGTCCACAGTAAACTTTGGACTGACCCTTCAAGACAGGAGAAAAAGGAAAGAAAGAAAAGATCAGATGTTTAGTCTATTTAATTGTGATAAAAGATTCCTCCTTTTTTATGAGCTATTGTTTTCTTCCTCTCAGTGCCAAAAATGTCCTTTCTTTGGAGAAATGATTCTACAGTTAGCAATCACTAAGTTTTTTAACATCCTAATTTAGAAAATATAACAAGTTTAAAATCTTTCTAATATACCCATTTAAAAAAATTTCTCAGGTCTCTCAATAAACACTCTTGGGCCCCACCATCCAGTGGCACACCTCCTGTAACAAATATGCCCAGGCTGTAGGGTTTCTGCAGTAGAGTTGGGCAGGGCGCACGTGCACACCAGTCCCATTGGAGGAGCAGGGGATTCGTGCTCCAGTAAGGTACAGGTAGCAACAGCTGAACACTGCCCAGGAAGACTCACACCTCTCTGGTTCTCCCCATCTCCCTAACTGTGTATCATGGGCCAAGACTGCTCCTGCCACTGGAAATGACCCAGCTGCCTCAAGTTAACTTGTTCACCCCTCACAGTGCACTTAACCTCTGGTGTTGAATTCTTCCAATAGCACACCCAGGATTTCTGTGCCGTGGGATTGTTGCTCGTAAAGGGCTCTGCCAGCCCCTCCCCAGCCTTATATTCTCTACCTTCATCTTCTGTTTCGTCTCTTGAGATGTCCAGGCCTTGACTACCTTCAGAATTGGGAGACCCCCCGCAGCACCAGGGTCTCTAAACCCTACAAAGCTCACACCTCACAGTCTGTTCTAGGGAGGACCGCTCCTTTGGCCAGCAGTGTGGTCCCTGGACTGAGGATCAGTTTTGGGGTCCAGACACGTGGATAGGCTGACAGGCTGTGTGACCTCCTGCAGGTCCCCTTAATGCAAGTAGAGGTTAAAATATCTTCCCCAAATATATCAAGTATGGCCAAGTGAAAACCAAATAATAACAATGTATTACTTTTTGATTTAAATCTTCTTTTCTCCTTTATTTTTACTGATGGAAATATTCCTATACCACCCTTCTAGCATCCTAAATGCCACTATGACTGAAGATTGTCTTTCTGTGTCACCATGATTGTGCTGGCTGCCCTTGGACATTTCTCGCTGGGGGATGCTCTGGCTGTCCTAAAAGGACTTAGGCTGAGTGTTCCTTATCTAAGAAGCTTGTCTTATGACCCTGCCCTTCCTGGGGAGTCAAAGTCACCTGGAGCTGAGGTTTGAACCCCCAAAATGTTATAGAGAAGAAAGTGCATTCAGAGCCTGGCACAGACCCAGTGTGTGCCATGCACTGCAGGTGAGGATACAGCAAAAGCACCAGGAGACCCATCGAGGCAGGTGGGATGCCAGCCTGGGGCCACTCTAAGATCAAGAGGCTGCAGCAGCTTTTTAAGGTTTCCCACTCCAAGCATTGGGGTGTGTTGGGTGCACTAAAGCAGCAGAGACATGGACATGGGTAACTTTTTGTTATTGTTGCTTTTTTCCCTTTTGCCAGCCCTTGGCTAGCTAAATTTGTCTGCAGGTATTTGCATGTTTGTGGGGACAGACCCCTCCCCCCAACAACCACCATCACCACTATCACCGTGCTTTCCACCCCACGAATCTATTGTGAACTGGAAACAAAAGAAATAGAAAGTTCAGGTAAAACTTTAACACAAGAAGAACTGGGCTTTAAATGAGAACGGAGGATCTTTACAAACTTAAGTTCCTGAATTTCAGCTCATGGCACTATGACAACAGCTGTGTCTGCTCACAAGCCTGTGATGTTAACTGGGAGCCCTTTTCACAGCCTCTGTCACTGCCTGTGACACTCATAACACCTAGCAGGACCCTGGGCCAGGCCCACTGTGCATGTGAAGACATTTAATCCTCTCAACAGCCCTACAGGATGGGCAGGGTTAATCCCAAGGAACATAAGGAGGAAGGCTTGGGGTGATCATGTGCCATGCTGGGGTCCCACGGCCAGGTAGTGACTGAGCAGGATTTGATCCAGGCTTTCCTGGCTACGAAGCCCTTTCACATTGTTTCCAATACTTCCAGGGCCTGCACATGCCTGCTAGGCTGATAGCCGAGGTGGCAAAAAGCCTTACGAAAGATTGAGGACCTTGCCACAATTCCAAATAAACCACCGTGAATCTGACAAAATTGTCTTGATCCCCTGCCAAGATAGATGAATAAACAAATACACTGATAGATAAATAGATAAAAAAATGGAACCTAGTTTTGGAAAACTATTTGGAAGTTTATAAGCTGAACATTCAGTCCACCCCTCAGTCTCTTTCCAACACAAATATGTGCCTACATGCTCCAAAAGCTGTATTCTGATGTGTTCTTTCTGGACAATCTTCAGTATACCCACGCCTGGAACAACCAAGCGTCCATAAGGAGGAGAGTGGAGGTATGAACTGTGTCCTCATGGGAGATGCTGCTCTCAGTGGGAATCAGCCAGCTGCACCTCCCTGAATCAACAGGGCAGGACCCAATATCCCCATATTGCTCCATCTTTGCACTGTGTATCTTCCCCACCAGCCTGGGACTTCCTTAAAAAACAGCTCCTCTTGACTGGGTGCCCATAGCTCAGTGGTTAGGGTGCTGGCCACATGCACCAGGACTGAGCCTGCTAAAACAAAAACAAACAAACTAACCAAAGAAAATAGCTCCTCTTTTTCTTATCTGTATTTTGGATTTACTCCTTAACATCACCTTTGGAAGTGTATACTGATTCTCTACTTCCTGGCTTAGTTGACTATTCCTTTCCTCTGTCTCCAATAGATTCAGTTCTTCTTCCTACTTTATTTATAGGACAGTATTAAATTTATTACTTCTCTGCTCCTTGGTGCTGAAACTAAGTCTTTTATGTTTGTAATGCTTGGCCTGCAGGGACTGACCCTAGGGCAGAGTTTGATAGATGTTCATTAAACGAATGAATTGTGAGCCGAGAAGCCAGTCCAGTGCCTGGAAGGTGGTAGGGGAGCTAGAGAAGAATGTAGGAAGGAAGAAGACATCATTGACGAGAAAGGTCTGAGAATGCTCAAGAGGTCAACTTTCTGAGGAATGATTGAACTCTAACTCGCCTTGTGAGGTCCCTCTAGAGGGGGATGGTCCCGAGATCTTGATTCCCAGTGTCAAGAATGAGCATTGGTGCCCAGATGATGATGGAGTGATCACAAACACAAAGCAATCACCATTAACATACATTTATTACAGAACGAAAGTACACAAACTATATGGAAATACATCTCAAGAGCCAGGTCAGCTCCTCTCCACAAGTGGAGAAGAGAGACTCAGAGTGGAACCACAGACTATCTTTTATAGACTAGCTAGGCTGCCTGGTTTGTTCCACATTTCCCCAGCAGGATTGGCTATTGCTTCCTTTCTTTGGTGTAATTGACAGGTTGGGGTTAACCAGACTTCCTAATGCATGCCTCCTCCCTTGAACCTTCTCTAGGAACCCATGGAGTTGGAAATTTGCAAGTTTAATTATATGGTAATAGACTCAATGGGCCCAGGTCAGTAGAAGGTCACTAGGAGAGCCTCCTTATCTGTTTCAACTGGGAAACAGCCCCAGCCTCAATTTCGTTCCTATTCCCTGTCCTTAAACATACCCCTTAATCTTCTGTCCTATCTGGGAGAGAAACTGGGGGCTGCCAGCATGTCTCCTCATAGGCCCAGCCATTCCTGCTCTAACTGTCAGAGAGAGAAGTTGGGGGCTGACCAACCACATCTCCCCACAATGTGGAAAGAGATGGGGGCTGAGACTGCATGTCTTCCCCTTTAGTCAGGCAGCCGCAGAGGGTAGGACAGGCCGTGTACAGTGGCAGTGCCAACACTGGCAATGGAGCTGCCTTTACGGGCTGCCTCCTTCCTAGTGGTGTAGGCCTTCTCTGCATGAGCCTATTGGTAATCTGGGGCCTCATAATCTCTGCTGGGCTGTCTTATTCTGTCCCACCACCACCCTCAAACGGACCTTTGAGGTCCATTGACATACTAACCCAGTAGGTTCACAAGATGGTAGTTTGCAAGCTGTTCCCAAATGCTAAAGGAAGGAACTCTGCAGACTTTACTAAATCATAAGGGAAAAAGAACTAATTAACCAAAATTTCCTTTGAAGAAAAATGCCACTTAGGTCATGTGGCACCCATCACTTGGTAATATTCAAGTGAGCACTCTCTTCAAACTCCCATGATCAGTACTGTCCCCTGCTGGAAACTGAAGATAAGACATTTGGCTTGAATTTCTTATAGCTAAGTTATATTTTGCTACATAAGAACCACTTCAAAACTTGGCAGGTTGCTATAAAAACTGTTTTAATTGCTTAAAGTTCTGTGGGTCAGTCATCTGGTCTGGGCTCTGGTGGGAGGTTCTTCTGCCCATCTTGCCTGAGGTCACATATACATATGGCAGCACTTGCCAAGTGACCCAGCTAGAGCCAGATGGTCACAGAAGTCTTCAATCATATGTTTGGCAGTTGTTACTGACTTTGGATTGGGTGATTTAGGGGAACTCAGCAGGGAAGGATCATCCTCTGTTCCATATGGATTCCCATCCTATGGGAAATTACACAAGACTTTTCATATGGCTGTCCTGGGATGCATTGCAAAAGAATGTGAGTAGACACTGCAAAGCCTCTGGAAGTCTAAGCTCAGAAGTCACACAGTATCACTTCTTTCACACTCTTTTGGTCCATGTAATTTATGTGGCCAAGCCAGGAGTGGTATGAGAGGTCATTATGCAAGAGCATGAACCAAGGAAAGGGCATAATGGAATAATCTACCACAAAAAGAAAGTACAGGGGCCATTGCTTGTTTGCCCTACATACCAGTGCCCAGACTGTTTCCATGAAATGAATATCTTCTTCAATTCCCACCATCTGAGAAAATGCTAAGATCTTAGCAATTGCCCGGAAGTGAGATAAGCACACTTTAGGAGGAGTGTGGATTAAGTTCCACTAAGCTCTATCTTCCATCAGTGTGGAGACTGGATCAGGCAGGTATGAATCTGTAGTTAGGAGAAGAGGTCCTAGGGTGATATAAACATTTGTGAGTCAACATAACACAGATGATGTTTAAAGGCACAGGTGTGTGTAAGCATAATGGAGCATTCCCACATTAACAGATCAAAGATTAAGGAGAAATCCGCTATGGCTGATGATGTAGGAAGAAAAGAAACTATGTTATCCTGGAAGTAGAGTATGGAAAACATAAACAGAAGGAGAAAACTTCTTTGTGAAATGGCACTTACAACTCAAATAACAACCAGAAATTGAACTTTTACAGGGAAAAATCTATGCTAAAGTCCAGATGACTTTGTTCTTGGTGATGAAGTTTTAGATATAACACTAAAGTCATAATTCATAAAATAAAATAGTAAAAATTTGGACTTTATTACATTGAAAAATCCTGCTCAGTGAAAGATTTGGTTACTAGAGTCAAAAAACAAGCTACAGAGAGGGAGAGAATAATGCAAAATGCATACTCCATAAAATATTTGTATCCAAAATATATAAAGAATCCTTAACATGCAACCCAATTAACTAAATTCTATTAAAAAAATGGGTGAAAGATCCGAACAGACATTACACAAAAAGAAAAGAACAAGGGAGAGAGAGATGGTAAATAAAATTATGAAAAAATGCCCAATCTCTGTTTGTTGTTAGGGAATTACAAATGAAAACAACAATGAAATACACTTACATATAGTGGAACATTTACAATTCAAAAAACTAACAATTCTCATTCATTGCTGCAGGAATGCAGAGTGTTAGAGTCATTTTAGACAATGGTTTGGTGCTTTCTTAGAAAGCTGAATATAGTTTTACCACACAATCCAGAAGCTTTTACCAGTTGTGTTGAAAACTTATGACATAAAAACCTGCTCATGAATGTTTATAGCCAATTTATTCATAATCAACCAGACCTAGAAGTGACCAAAGTGTTCTTTAATAGGCAAAGGATAAACAGACTCTGGTATATAAATAAAATGAAAAGTTATTTAACAATAAGTAGAAATGAAATATTAACTTGTGGAAGACATGGATGAATCTTAAATATGTAATGATAAGTAAAAGAAGTCAGTTCTGAAAAAGTTACGTACTATCTGATTCCACATATATGGCATTATCAAACAAACAAACAAACAAACAAAACTAGGAAACCTATAGTAATAACAAAAAGAGAAGCGGTTGCCAGGGATGTGACTGGAGGAGAAAGGTTTGAATAAGGAAAACATGAGAGGTTTTGTAGAGCAGTGAAATATGCTGAAATGGTGGATCCATAACATTAAGCATTTGTCAAACTCTTAGAAATTTAGAGCACAAAGAATGAAACCTTAATGTATGCAAATATTTTTAATAATCATTTAGGAGGCCAAGGATCTCAGGATATAAATGCAGACCATGACAAAAGAATCTGTCTCTGCCTCACAAATGTATGAAATAACCTCACTGAAGGAGATGCAGAGGAAAGGTGCTGCCTTCGGAAACTTTGGAAATGAGTGGAGTTTGTAAGACTAAAAGCAAAAGAAAGTGTACATAAATTCTAGTTGATAAAGCTTTTTCTCCACAGGGCACTTATTAACAATTACATTATTATTGCATACACATAATGGAACTGAACCATTAAGTAAAAGAATGAGAGTTGGAGGGAGCCACTTTTCTCACTGTTGGAGTAGGGGGTTAAAAATAAGCAGGGAAAGGGGATAGAATGAGCCCTGTGGCCATGGATTAGAGTCAGAGAATCAGTATGATCTTAAGATTACCTTAATACAGTTACAGATGGCCACATACAGAAATAGATGTGTACATTAAAATGTACAATGACACCCAGGAGCAATGAGCACACCTAATGCCCACATCTTGGTTTCTAATACCATCCTCTGATAAAAGAAACTGGAGCTTCTTAGATAAATAGCTAACTCTAAGAGTAGGATGGGAACAGCCTATAGTTCTTAAATCGCCTTACAGTGCTACAAAGTAAGAACATGCAAAAAAACACACAACACATACACACACACAAATCCACAATGATGGAGGTTCATCAAAAGGGCACAAGAACCAATCAAAGAGTTCCCAATACACAAATCTAGAATTTAAGCAATAAAATAGCAGTGTTAGATTTTTAATTGGAAGCAAAAAAATATTCAAATTGATATGATGCATGCACAGATTAAGAAGTAAATGGTAAATAAAAGGCAAATATCCCATGTAGAAGAATTCAAATCATTTATGTAGAAACTCATTTCCCAAGGAGGTGGAGAATGACTCCCAATGCCTTGCAGGTCAGCTGTAGGTAGTGACTTCCCTTCAAAAGATACATTATAGAAACAGAAGAGGAGTGGAAAAGAATAACTTTTACAGTGGAGAAATCTGATAAACACTAACTCAGCATTGATGCTGATCAATGTCAACATCTAAGTAGTAAGTCGTGTTGACAGAATGTACCCTTGATATGATGTGTGAAAATTACACTTTACCTCTATGTGCCTCCTCCTCCAAACCCCAGTCTCATCAGGAGAAAAGCATCAGACAAATCCCAATAGGGAGGCATTGTACAAAATGTAAAACCTCTACTTCTCCAAATTGTGAAGAGGATTAAAAACAAGTAAACTCTTAGAAACTGTCACAGAGGAGAGGAGGCTAAGAGAAAGAGAGGGATAGATATATTTGGGGCATGGAACAGAGAAAGAACTTTAGGTATAAACTAAGGCAATCTGAACAATAGAAAAAAACAAAACAAAACAAAAACACTGAACCAAGAAAAAGGCAACTTTAAAATGGTAGGAACATTTTGCTATTCCATACCCTCTCTAGCTTGGTGGCAATCTTGAAAACAGCAGCCTTCGTTCAGTGTGAGACCCAGGTCCCTAGTTCAGAGAGAGCAGAGTAGACCTTATTTATAAATTATTGTATTTTTTCTAACGGGTCTGGGGACTACCTAAAAGCCTGGCACCAGGTGTTTTTTTGGGGAACGCAGAAGTTACTTGATGCAGAAAAGTGACAATGCTCTAACACATCATAAGTTACATGAAAAAGAGCATTCTCCTTTGCTATTGGGGAGGAGGCAAGATGGCCTACTGGAACCAGTTTTACACAGAGGCTCTTGTCCAGAAGGAGAGTTAAAGGACAGAAGTTTAGCACTAAGCTGATGGTTTGGAGCTGAGCTAAGAGAGAAGATTGAACACATCACCTCTGCTGAGGCAAGCTGTGACCCCAAGGAAACAAACAATAGGTAAAAAACCCATCACCAAGTGGATGGCAGTCCCCTCTCCCATGAGAATGGTTCCCAGTATACTTTCTACAAACAAGCAAGCAAAGTTCAAATCTCTTCCTATTTTATTTCATGGGAGAGACCATCTAAAAACCATAACTCCTTCCCCAGAGAGGATCCACTAGTATGCCATGGCACTCTCCTGACAGGCATAAAACTGAACATATACTTTACCAGCAATTCTGAACTCCCAGCACTCCCCTCCACTCTCACCCCATGGTCTGAGAGCCTGTTCTCCATGGAGTGCAGATTCTTGGTCATTTTCTTGAGAGGTGTGGACAGGGCATGGGCTGTTACAAGCCTGTATTGAATTGGCAGCATGGGTGTAAAGCAGAGACTATGGAGTGAGGGAGCCATACAGGAGAGGGAGAGATGGTGCCCTGCAGCACAGCACAGCACAGCAGCGGCAGTGGTGGGAACAATAGGACTCACACCCCTCGTGATGTTTTGGAGAAACACTTCCTGCCTCTCTTAGCAAGCAGAGGGAGCCAGGCCTCTGCTCCAGTGGTGGTCACAGGTGGAACAGATCTGGGATGGAAACAGAGGTCCCTGAGCAAAGGGTATGCCTGAGGTGGTACCTGCCTGGGCAGGTGTGGCAGGGATGGGGAATAGAATCTACTGTGTGCACAAAGATGGTATACTCCCAGGGCAGGGCTGAGTTAGAATTGCTGCTTTTGAGATCCCAAGATGCAACTGGCCTCCAAGGAAGCATAGCTGGGACAAAAGCAGGTGTGGCAACAGCATCAGACCAGGGAAGGGTAGGAACTGAGAGAAATTTGTTAGCTCGAAATATTCCCACCCCAACATAGAGTGCAGCAGACAGACATGCCAGTTCCATGAGAATTGGCACAGCAGCAGTGGCACAGGGCAGGATTGAGTCACAGGTTCTGTGAACTCAAATAGCACCTGGCCTGCAGGGGAATATAGCGGGGACAGAAACACAAATTATGCAAGAATATAAGTGGCAGCAACATCAATTGGGGGCAGGGCTGGAACTGAGTGAAACTCCCCAGCCTCCATTAAGAACCTGAGGTAGTTAGGCTTCAGCTCCCCCTGCCAGCTAGTAGCAGAGTATGGCAGCCTGACTGAGGAGACATAGATATCCTAGTGACTCAGGCAGGCACAAACCCCTGGTGCATCTGCTCATTGGAGGGAAGTGGGTCACAGCCCTGTGGGGTTACCAGTGATTGGGTATGACAGAAGTGCAAGGTGGGGAAGGAGACATCAACCTTCCCAGACTAATTCATTTGCTGGGTGGGCCCTTCTGATTCCATGGAGCACCAGAGTGAGTCATACTTGAGCTGCCAGCAGACCCCTGCTATCTAGTTGCTGGAGACCTTTTAAACTCTCCCACTTGAGACTGGGTATTGACTGGAACAATTGATTTGGAACTCTTGACCTGGGACAATCACCCGAAGGCCATCCAAGTTGGTCCCCTGGTTGTGTTGTTGTGGGAAGGTTTGATTTTCCTTTTCCAGTTGTTGCCTGTGGGGGATGGGGTGTCTTAGTTGCTTGCCTTTCTCCACAGCTGAGACTTCAATCCCAAGTTACTGATTCACTAGGATTGGACAGAGACCAGCTGAAAACAAGACAGAGCCACTTAGTCCTACCACACCAAGAAGGTCTCCAGTGTCTCAGGCCATAGTACTGTACAAATCCTTTGCAAAGCTGTAGAGGAAAAGCTGCAGTCACCAGTCCCAGCTCTTGGGCAAAGGGCTGGTTAATCACTACTCCAGGAGCCCCCAATCCAATTTATCCTTATCCACTCATCTAGCCAAATAGTGTAAAATAATCATGAGGTGGAATCTGTGGAAAAACTCTGGCAACATGAATAAAAAGAGTAGATCAACTGCCCAAGGAACGACAAGGCGAATACACCCGAAGAGCTCATTCATAAACAAATGGCTGAGATGTCAGAAATAGAATTCAGAATTTGGATTGAAAATAAGATTAATAGAATGAAGGTAAAGTTGGAATTAGAAATTCAAGGAGCATTTCAAAATGCTGAAATAATAATACTGTCTCAATAATTCAATGAATTCAAAGACAAAATTACCAAAGATTGTGATACCCTGAGGCAAGAACATGCATCCCTCAAAGATCTGAGAAATTCAGTAGAATCCCTCAGTAACAGAATGGAGCAGGCAGTAGAAAGGATTCCTGACATTGAAGACAAAGCTTTTGAATGCTTCCAAATGCTCAAAGAGGAAGAGAAGTGGAGAGAAAAAATGGATCATTATCTCAGAGAGCTCCTGGACAATTTGAAGAAAACTAATATTCGCCTTATAGGAATTCCTGAAGGTGGCGAGGTTGCTGAGAAGGGCCCAGATGTTCTACTCCAAGAGATAATCATGGAAAACTTCCCAAATGGCAAGAGATTCTGAAATTCAGATAGCAGACAGTTTCAGAACCTCAGCACAACTCAATTCAAATAAAACATCTCCCAGACACATTATAATTATCTTTGGCAAAGTTAATATGAAGGAGAAAGTTCTGCAAGCAGCCAGATGTAAGAAAACCATAACCTACAAGGGGAAGAATATTAGAACGACTGCAGATCTCTCTGCAGAAACTTTTCAAGCTAGAAGAGGTGGTCATCGAACATTAACCTCCTAAAACAAAATAACTTTCAACCCAGGATCCTGTATCCAGCTAAACTGAGTTTCATTTATGATGGAGAAATTAAATGCTTTAATGACATTCACATGTTGAAGAAATTTGCCATAACTAAACCAGCTCTAGAAGATATTCTCAGAACTATCCTCCATAATTACTAGCACAATCCTCTACCACCAAAGTAAACCCACTCAGAAACTTTTGATCAAATTTCAACTTCTGCAGTGGTGAAAGGATTAAAAATGTCCAGTGGACTTTCAAAAAACTCGATACCCCAAATACTACCAGGCTTATCAATATTTTCAATTAATGTGAATGGCTTAAATTGTCCTTCAAAGAGGCACAGGTTGGCTGATTGGATACAAAAACTCAGGCCAGATATCTGCTGCATACAAGAATCTCATCTTACCTTATAAGATAAATAAAGACTCAGGGTGAAGGGATGGTCATCTATAATTCAGGCAAATGGAAATCAGTAAAAAGCAGGTGTTGCAATTTTATTCGCAGATACAATAGGCTTTAAACCAAC
>CAUYRH010045555.1:0-17984 GCA_963574655.1 Perodicticus potto
CATTGGATACTTTTTCTTCCATTCTCAAGAGACTTTGCTGAAAAGAATATGTTCCAGCTCCATCCATGTAAACATGAAAGAGGTAAAGTCTCCATCTTTCTTTAAGGCTGCATAATATTCCATGGTGTACATATACCACAATTTATTAATCCATTCATGGGTCAATGGGCACTTGGGACTCTTCCATGACTTAGCAATTATGAATTGGGCTGCAATAAACATTCTGGTACAAATATCTTTGTTATAATGTGATTTTTGGTCTTCTGGATATATAGCTAGTAGAGGAATTATAGGTCTATTTTTAGATTCCTAAGTGTTCTTCAAACATCTTTCCAAAAGGAATGTATTAGTTTACATTCCCACCAGCAGTGTAGAAGTGTTCCCCTTTCTCCACATCCACACCAACATCTCTGGTTTTGGGATTTTGTTATGTGGGCTAATCTTACTGGAGTTAGATGATATCTCAAAGTAGTTTTGATTTGCATTTCTCTGATGATTAAGGATGATGAGCATTTTTTCATATGTCTGAAGGTAGTGCACTTGTCTTCTTCAGAGAAGTTTCTCTTCAAGTCCCTTGCTCACCCTAAGATGGGATCACTTATTCTTTTCTTGCTAATACGTTTACGTTCTCTGTGGATTCTGGTTATTAAACCTTTGTCGGAGGCATAACCTGCAAATATCTTCTCCCATTCTGAGAGCTGTCTGCTTGCTTTACTTACTGTGTTCTTGGCTGTGCAAAAAACTTTTTACTTTGATCAGGTCCCAGTAGTGTATTCTTGATGCTGCTTCAATTGCCTGGGAGGTCCTCCTCATAAAATATTCACCCAGGCTGATTTCTTCAAGAGTTTTCCCTGTACTTTCTTCTAGTATTTTTATACTTTCATGTCTTAAGTTTAAATCTTTAATCCACTGAGAGTCTATCTTAGTTAATGGTGAAAGGTGTGGGTCCATTTTCAGTCTTCTACAGGTCACCAGCCAGTTCACCCAGCACCATTTGTTAAATAGGGAATCTTTTCCCCACTGAATGTTTTTAATTGGCTTGTCAAAGATCAAATAATGTAAGTAGCTGGGTTCATCTCTTGGTTCTCTCTTCTGTTCCATACATCTAACCCTCTGTTTTTGTGCCAGTACCATGCTCTTTTGATCACTATCGATTTATAATATAGTCTGAGGACTGGTAGCGTGATTCCTCTTGCTTTGTTTTTATTTCTGAGTAACGTGTTGGCTATTTGATATTTCTTCTGATTCCATATAAAACGAAGTATTATTTTTTTCAAAATCTTTAAAGTATGACAATGGAGCTTTAATAGGGATTGCATTAAAATTGTATATTGCTTTGGGCAGTATGGACATTTTAACAATGTTGATTCTTCCCAGCCACGAGCATGGAATGTTTTTCCATTTGTTAACATTTTCAGCTATTTCTTTTCTTAGAGTTTCATAAACAGATCTTTCACATCCTTTGTTAGGTAAACTCCCAAATATTCCATCTTCTTTGGCACTATTGTGAATGGAATAGAGTCCTTGACTGTTTTTTCAGCTTGTCTATTGTTGGTATATATAAAGGCTACAGATTAATGAATGTTGATTTTGTAACCTGAGACACTGCTGTATTCCTTGATCACTTCTAAGAGTTTTGCAGTAGAATCCCTGGTGTTTTCCAAATATACAATCATATCATCTGCAAAGAGTGAAAGTTTGATGTCTTCTAACCCTATATGGATACCCTTGATGGCCTTTTCTTGCCTAATTACAATGGCTAAAACTTCCATTACAATGTTAAAAAGCAGTGGAGACAATGGGCAACCTTGCCTTGTTCCTGATCTGAGTAAAAATGATTTCAATTTAACTCCATTCAATATGATATTGGCTATAGGTTTGCTGTAGATGGCCTCTATCAGTTTAAGAAATATCCCTTCTATACCAGTTTTCTTCACTGTTCTGATCATGAAAGGATGCTGAATATTATCGAAAGCTTCTTCTGTATCAATTGAGAGAATCATGTAGTGTTTGTTTTTTAATTTGTTTATGTGATGAATTAGATTTGTAGATTTATGAATATTAAACCAGCCTTGAGACCCTGGGATAAAACCCACTTGGTCATGGTGTATAATTTGTTTGATGTGTTGCTGGATTCTGTTTGTTAGGATCTTCTTAAATATCTTTGCATCAATATTCATTAGTGATATTGCTCTATAATTTTCTTTTCTTGTTGGATCTTTTCCTGGTTTGGGGATCAAGGTGATGTTTGCTTCATAGAATGTGTTGTGTAGTATTCCTTCTTATTCTATATTTTGGAAAAGGTTGAGTAATATAGGTACTAGTTCCTCATTAAAGGTTTGGTAGAATTCTGATGTGAAGCCATCTGGTCCCAGGCTTTTCTTTTCAGAGAGATTTTGTATAGTTGATGCTATTTCAGAACTTGATATAGGCCTGTTCAACATTTCCAATTCACTCTGGCTGAGTCTTGGAAAGTGGCATGCTTCCAAGTATTGGTCAATTTCCTTCAGATTTTCATATTTCTGAGAATAAACTTTCTTGTAATAAACTTTCTTGTAATTTTTTGAATTTCTGAGGAGTCTGTTGTTATTTCATCTTTACTATTTATGATTGATGAAATAAGAGATTTTACTCTTTTTTTCCTGGTTAGGTTAGCCAAAGGTTTATCTATTTTATTGACCTTTTCAAAAAACAAACTTTTTGATTTATTAGTCTGTTGTATAATTCTTTTGTTTCAATTTCATTTAATTCTGCTCTAATTTTGGCATTTCTTTTCTTCTGCTGGGTTTAGGATTGGAATGTTCTTTCTTTTCCAGAAGCTTTAGATGTACCATTAAGTTGTTAACTTCTTCTCTTTCCATTCTCTTGAGGAAGGCTTGCAGTGCTATAAATTTCCCTCTTAAGACTGCCTTTGCAGTATCCCAGAGGTTCTGATAATTCCTGTCTTCATTATAGTTTTGTTCCAAAAATGTGATAATTTCCTTCTTAATCTCATCTATGATCCAGCTGTCATTCAGCATAAGGTTTATTTAGCTTCCACGTTTTTGTATGAGTATGCAGATTCCTGTTGTTACTGAGTTCAACTTTAATTCCATGATGGTCCAAGAAGATGCAAGGAATAATTTATATTCTTTTAAATTTGCTAAGGTTAGAGTTGTGACCTAAGATGTGATTGATTTTGGAGTATGTTCCATGGGCTGATGAGAAGAATGTGTATTCAGTTTTCTTAGGATGAAATGTTCTGTAGATGTCTGTTAAATCCAAGTGTTGAATGGTTAAGTTTAAATCTAAAAATTCTTTGCTTAGCTTCTTATTGGAGGATCTATCCAACATTGCCAAAGGATTGTTAAAATCTCATAATCTCTCTATTATGAAGCTGGAGGTAATCAAGTTGCTCATGTCTGTTAGAGTCTCTCATAAATTGAGGAGCATTCTGGTTCGGTGCATAAATGTTAATAATTGAAATCTCATCATGTTGAGCGTTACCCTTAACAAATATGAAATGACCATCCTTATCTTTCCTAAATTTTGTTGGTTTAAAGCCTATTGTATCTGCGAATAAAATTGCAACACCTGCTTTTTTCTGATTTCCATTTGCCTGAAATATAGATGACTATCCCTTCACCCTGAGTCCATATTTATCTTTTCAGGTAAGATGAGATTCTTGTATGCAGCAGATATCTGGCCTGAGCTTTTGTATCCAGTCAGCCAACCTGTGCCTCTTTGGAGGACAATTTAAGCCATTCACATTAATTGAGAATATTGATAAGCTGGTAGAATTTTGGGTATCGAGTTTTTCGAAAGTTTAGTGGACATTTTTAATCCTTTCACCACTGTGGAATTTGAAATTTGATCAAAAGTTTCTGAGTGAGTTTACTTTTGTGATGGAAGATTGAGCTGCTGATTATGGAGTATAGGTCTGAGAATATCCTGGAGACCTGGTTTACTTATGGCAAATTTCTTCAACACGTGAATGTCATTAAAGTATTTAATTTCTCCATCATAAATTAAACTCAGTTTAGCTGGATACAAAATCCCGGGTTGAAAATTATTTTGCTTTAGGAGATTAAAAGTCAATGACCACCCTCTTCTAGATTGAAACGTTTCAGCAGAGAGATCTGCAGTCATTCTAATGTTCTCCCCCTTGTAGGTTATGGTTTTCTTATGTTGGGCTGCTTTCAGAATTTTCTCCTTCATATTAACTTTGGTGAAGTTAATTATGATGTGCCTGGGGGATATCTTATTCAAGTTGATTCATGCTGGGGTTCTGAAACTGTCTGCTATCTGAATTTCAGAATCTCTTGGCATGTCTGGAAAGGTCTCCTTCATAATCTCATGAAGAAGAGCCTCTGTGCCTTGTGAAGCAAATTCATCACCTTCAGGGATTCCTATAAGGCGAATATTAATTTTCTTCAAGTTATCCCAGAGATCTTTGAGACAATGATCTGTTTTTGCTCTCCAATTCTCTTCCTCTTTGAGCATTTGGGAACGTTCAAAAGCTTTGTCTTCAGTGTCAGAAATCCTTTCTTCTGCTTGCTCCATTCTGTTATTGAGGGATTCCACTGTATTTCTCAGATCTTTGAGGGCTGCAAGTTCTTGTCTCCAGGTGTCAAAATCTTTGGTGATTTTTGTCTTTGAATTTGTTGAATTATTGAGAGAATTTTTGAAATGCTCTTTGAATTTCTAATCCCAACTTTACCTCCATTCTATTGATTCTATTTGTGATCTAAATTCTGAATTTGATTTCTGACATCTCACCCATTCATTTAGGATTTTCAGTAGTGAGCAGGTACTGCCTCAGGCATACCCTTTACTCTCAGGGCCTATGTTTCTGTCCCAGATCTGTTCTGCCAGTGTCTGCCACTGGAGAAGATGCCCAGCATTCTCTGTTTGCCCAGAGAGTTAGGGAATGTCTGTCCAAAATATCCCCAGGGTTATAAGCTCTTGTTCCTGCAGCTGTGGCTGGTGCTTTGTGCTGCAAGGCACTGCCTCTTCTTCTCCAGTGTGGTTCTGTCTTCTCCTTACCCCCTTGCTGCAGAATAAGCACAGACCTGCAATAGCCCACACCCTGTCCACACCTTTTGAGAAAATGCCCAAGAATCTGGACTGCATGGGGGACATGCTTCCAGACCTTAGGTGAAAATGGAGGGAGTGGTGGGAGTTCAGAATTGCAAGTAGAGAATATATACAGTTTTATACAGTTTTGTGCCTGGTGGGAGAGTGCCATGGCACCCTATTAGGGGAAGGAGGTCTGGTTTTTAGAGGATCTCTCAAGTGGGATAAAATAGGAGGATGTTTGAACTGTGCTCACTTGTTTGTAGAAAGTATACTGTGAGCTGTTCTCAGCTGTTTGTAGAAAATATACTGTGAGCTGTTCTCCCGTCCACTTGGCAATGGATTTTGTACCTATTGTTTGTATCCTTGGGGTTGCAGCTCACCTCAGCAGGGTTGATGTGTGTTCTTCAACTTTCTCTCTTGGCTCAGCTCCAAACCATCAGCTTACTTGCTAAACTTTGTCCTTTAAACATCCTTCTAGATAGAAGCCTCTGTGGAAAGCTGGCTCCAGTCAGCCATCTTGCTCTGTCCTCCAAGAGAGCTGCTTCTTAATGATACAGGAGTTAATTCATCAGAAAGACATAAATCAACAATTATAAATTGCATAAATGCATATGCACCTAATAGAAGAGCTTCCAAATACAGAAAGTAAAAAACAGATAAAACTAAAGTGAGAAATGGACAAATACATAATCATAATCATCCTTCCCTCAGTAACCATAGAACAAGAAGATATGAATTGTTAAGAATATAGAGGATCTGGACAACCTAACAACCATTGAATTAATTGACAGTTACAACATCCTACACCTAACAGTAGCAGAGTAAATATTCTTCTCAAGTGCACATGAACCATTTACCAAGGTAGACATATTCTGTACCATAAAACAACTACATCTGGACCAGAAAAAAATTCTGGCTCCATCTACTGAGAATAACAAAAATTTTCTGCAGCAGCAAATTCTGAGAGATTTCTCTGATGTCTACCAATCTTTGCCAGATCTACTGACAAAAAGTACTCTAACCACAATTTTACCACCCATTCACCCATCCTTTAATTATTTTTCAAGAGAGAGATATGGACCCACGACTTGGTTAGGCACTTTGCAGGGGACAGAACCAAACAGATGCATAAGTTAGCTTTAAACTAGAGTATATAATCTAACTGATAAAATGAACTATATATATCTATCTATATATATAGATATAGATATAGATATAGATATATATACTCGGGCAATAAAAAAGTGGTAGGCATGGAAATGACACAGGAATTAAAAGTAAAGAAAATGTCACTTCAGGTTAGAGTTAGAGGTCACAGACTTTGGTGTTAGAGAGATCTGAGTTTGAATTTCAACTCTACCACTTGCTAGTATCATCTTAGGTAATTTATTTAAGATTTTTGAACATTGGTCTCCTTGTCTGTAAAATAGAAATAATGGTACCTACCTCATTGGGTTGTAAGAATTACATGAAATAAATTTTGTGAAGTGTTTAGCACAGCCTGTGGCACAGTGTAAGTGCACAATAAATGTTAGTTATTTTTCAAAATCCTAACTCCTTCACATACCAACTTGGAAAAGCTAGAAAATAGTTACAA
Organism: Perodicticus potto; assembly: GCA_963574655.1. Classification (NCBI taxonomy): domain Eukaryota; kingdom Metazoa; phylum Chordata; class Mammalia; order Primates; family Lorisidae; genus Perodicticus; species Perodicticus potto. The sequence goes on from CAUYRH010045555.1 coordinate 6,656, forward strand.
CAACTAAACAACTTATAACTAGTCTACACATGATTTTTCTCATTTGTAAAATGGGGGAAATATTGTATGCCACAAAGGGATATAATACACTTAGTCCAGTAAGCGCTCAATCTGTAACTCTCATCACTAATACTCATTAGAGGAAGTAGGATCATGGGGTGGATCTTGAAGTAAGTATACAATTTGACTTTGTGATGAGGAACAAAGAGAATAAACTAGTTGCTAAGTTATTACATATGAAACTGTTCACCAGTGTTGGAAACTTATTAAAGGTACTCATTATATTTTGGAGTATGTATATGTGTGTATGTACACTCATGGGAATCTATGTGCATGTGAGTAAGTATGAAATAAGAACACAAAAAGCAGGAAGGCAAAAAGTAAGATAAGAAAATCCCTGAAGACATGTTCTATTTTACTCAAAAAGTCACACAAAATGTAAACCATAATTAGGAAGCAATTTGGAAAGAAAAAAAAAAAGCCACAGTGTCTAGTCATTAAAAATGCAAATTTTAACTATAAGGTGCCACTTATTAAAAAATTTATATTAGGCAACATACTTTGAGTTTCACAGGATTCTTTTCTCATCTGAGAATACAGCATCCCAGGTTCCCACAAAGTCCTCACCAAATACCTCTTAGGAGTCCTCAAGTTATGTCTCAGAGATATTCATCGTGAACAGGCCCTACATAGCCACTACATCAATGCCCTATTTTTTGTTTGTTTGTTTTTTTGAGATGAGTCTTGCTCTTTTGCTAGGCTAGAATGCAGTAGCCTCAGCCCAGCTCACAGCAACCTCAGACTCTTGGGCTCAAGCGATCCTTCTGCCTCAGCTTCCCAAGTAGTTGGGACTACAGCTGCATGTCACCATGCCTGGCTAATTTTTTCTATTTCTAGTGGAAATGGGGGTCTCACTCTTGCTCAGGCTGACCTTGAACTCCTGAGCTTAAGCAATCCTGCTTTGACCTTCTGAGTGCTAAGATTACAGGCATGAGCCAAATTTTTTCAATCTTCTGCCCCCACCTCTGCTCTGGTGATATTAACTTTTGAGGCCCTGGTGTGACATAGAGGTGCCCCATTGATACCTCCATGGCTCACCAATAAGCCCCTTAACCGGACACTGCCTTCTGCTTTCCAGCCATCAGAGCCACCAGCAAACTGAAAATCCTTGATGGGAAAAAGCAGACCCACGTCCTGCAGAATCCTCCAGGAGCTAAAGCCAGGTCAGTGTGACAAGAATGTCTTTGTTCTCCCCCACCATTATGCTGTACATTTACTGATTAATTCATTAAACAATAAAAGATCAAAAAATAGGCTTGATTTATTTATACACAGGACAATGAATTATGACACTCATAAATATTCTGTGTACTTAATAATACAAGAGACATTTGCTTACACAACGGACACTGTACACGTTAAGATTAGAATACCAGGGGGTAAACCCTACCCGGAGCACAGAATCTCTCCCCAAGACTCTTCAGGGATCCTTCTTTCCTCCCTCTTCATTGACAGGACTTTGAGGACCATGGAATACAAGAGGAACAGCCGTCCGGTAACATAGCAGGGATAGTGTGGGGCAGGGCAGAGGAGAAGTCCCACCTATAGCAGCAGCCATGCCACAATGTACCAAGAACATCAACCCATCTCCAATTGGAGGTTTCACACAAAGCTCATGTTTACTCCTTTTCATGGCACCAAAAGCAATATTGTTGTGAAAAGGACATTCCAGTTTTTATACATAAGCTTCCCATCTGCACCTCTGTGTTGGAAACAGATTTAAGCCCAGGGACAAAGCTTTTCTCTGACGGCAAATTCAAATGGAAAGACCACAGGTTTGGGGGGGATGTGACCCTAACTGTTATGGTTGAATTCCCCAAAGAGAATCAGACCTTCCCAGAACAAACCCCTAGATCACTGTTTCTCCAAGTAGGTCCCCTTACCACAGGTGTTGGTCAACAGTCTATCAAGTTGGCTACAAATAGTTTTGTCATTTTAGAGGGAAAACTACGAACTTTTAAAATTTACTTATATTATTTCGCAGTTTTGGAAATGAAGGGTTGATTATTTTCATCACAGAAATGCCACATTTCCAATAGCAGTTACGTTTTTTCAAAGTTGGTTATGCTGTAGAAGGACTGAGTTGGTCTGTTCTGACCAGCATTCAATTAATAAAGTTATTTCTCTCACCCAAATTATTTTATATCATTTGCACATTACTGTTCATATTTCTCAACTCAGCATTTTTAAGGTAACCATGGTATTATATCATATCCTCAACTTCAAAATTGGAACAAGACCACAAATATGATTCATTGAAGTATAAAAGTCATGATTAAAGTAGTAACAGAAATACATTTCTTTTTTAAATTTTTTTAGAAATACATTTCAAAATAAAGTCATAAATACAAGTAGTAAAAAGGATGCTAATGTAAATAAAGACTGTGGATTACTGACTCTCCCAGTACGTGATTTTACGTGCAGTTGAAGAAAGAGGTTGCTTATGTGAAATACCACCACCACTACTCAAAAACTTGATTTTATGGTTGGGCAGTCCACTCATCTCTTAGTACCAATGCACTTTCAAAGGCATTTGACGCCCTTACTCCATGTTCAAACAAAGCCCAGTGACCTTGTTTTAAAAGAAACAGAGTAATCAAATTATTGAGAAGAAAGAAAATACATAGAGGTATGGCTCAAACTTGTTCTCCTCACAGCAAAAATTAATCAGATTTTCCAAAAACCTATAAAACCAACTCTCACAGTTCAGAAAAATCAATGTGATGCTTAAAGAGAAAGCAGAGGAGTCAATGGCAAAAATCCTGCTTCAGATTATGCTGTTGGAATCAGATGATATCAACAGTGTGTGCTGTGGAAGAGCTAAGGGGAGTTCATGTGCACACCAGGAAGACTTTGCTTAAGAGCTGGATGAAACACACTAACATAAAGAGCACACTTCGGTTCTTGAAATGGAAAGTGCCCATATCAAAAAGAAATGTTTGCAACATCTACTTGATCACTGAAAACCCGTATTGTAGGAGCAGAATATTTTATTAATTAACAATTAATGTTTGAGCTCTGATATTAACTAGAAACAGTATTCTGAGATCACCGCTGACAGAGAGACCTTGTTAGGTATAAACTTGGGCAAGTCACTCACCTGGGAACAAAGTGTTAGGCTCCATCACCACTAAGCTGCTTTGTAAATCCCTCTAGTCATTCTCATTCTCTGGCCACTGAAGCTGGCCAGGTGTTTGTCCATAAGGCTTTTGATTACATCCTAGTCGGAAAGGTAGCAGTGTATGATAGTTAAGAACAATAGCTCCAGAATGAGACAAACCCAGATTAGCCTCTCTATGCCTCAGTTTCCTCCTATGTTAAATGGGAATAATGTAATGAGTCCACTTACCAGAAAGTATTTTTGTGAATGTTAAAAGTGATCACTTACCAGAATTCTTGATTTATAGAAAGCACTCAGTAGACGTAAGCTGTTGATGCGTGATAGGCTTAGTGGGCCTAGGCTAAGACAGAAAGGTGTCAGGCCTAGGCTATAATGGAAAAATATCAGTTAGCTCCTGGCAAATTTCTGGACTGCAAGCTATTTGATGTCAAATGACATGAAATAAGTCTAGTTCATTCTCAAAATAAATGAGACAGTACTAATTGATTTCTTACTTCTAATTCATGCCCAGTTTCTTGCTTGGCTCTTTACTTTACCTTCCTGAAACAGACCGGGAGGTAAACTAAGATATATGAAGGGCTACTCTGGTCAGCACCCCCATATCACTGTTTGACCGACTGTTGTTTACGATTACTCCATTTTTAGCTATCTCACTTCCTGGAGAAAAAAAGTCCAGGCTGCCAATTGGGCAGTGTAAAAAGTTTGCCCAAAACCCAGTGCCAAAAAATAAGCTTACAGTCCCTTCAAAACCTCCCAGCAATCGGTTAAAAAAAAGGTCAAAATTATGTACATGTGAGTGCTTAAAGACGGACTGAGACAGGTAACAATAGGTGGACTTTTGCGCCCCCCCCCCCACACTATCACAGGGTGAACCAATTGTGTGAGTGGCCCCTGTCTATAGCTCAGTTTTTATCCCAGCTGGAAATTGTCTATAGTTTATCTGAGGGAAGAGAAAAGAAAACACAGGGAAACCCACTCTGCTGAAAACTATACTGAAACATTTAAAAAAAAAAAAAAAAGGCTTGTGAGAAAATGCTATAAGTACGTCTCCAGAAAAATAAAAAATTTTGAACAGGAATGACTCAAGAACCTTGTTGTTCAGACACCTATGGTTTCCTTTAAAATAAAATAAAATTAATTTTAAACCTATTATTAATATATAAATGTTTAAAAATTATAAATTTGGCACCTCTGTAATATTTCTAAAGTTACTAGATTCAACTGTGAACTTATCTAGAAAGTGTAGACTGTGGGGTGCAGCCCACTTGTGCCTAAAGATAAATTCTGAAAAAGAAACGGAAAGTCAAATTTCTGAATTCACCTGAGCCTAAAAATGAGGAAGATCCCTAAACGAGAAAATTCTGTATCAATATTATATTCCATAAACTGCCCCTCATTTGTAAAATGTAATAATTTGGTTGTTTAAATTATTTGAGAAACTGAATTTTTGTCCAAAAAATTCTTACCTTTTAAACTTTCTAATTGTCAGTCTAGCCAAGTAAATAAATAAATTCGTAGTACACTGTAATCATATTTCGTAATAAAAACAATGGATTTTTGAAAGTGACAGAAACTAAACAGAAAGAAAAATGGAAGTTCATAAAAGAACATTTGTAAAGGAATTTATGTGTAACCCTATTAACTATGTATTGTCTTTAAAATCTTTTAACTTGTAATCTTGTTTGAAGAAATATTTTAAGCCTTTGATATTTGACAAACCTTCCAAAATCAAAACTCTAAATTCTATCTTTTTGAAAAGACATATCAGGCTTATTTTGAAATATATAAGAAACATTGTTATTTTGATATGTATATTCCAATATTGTAAAATATTGGTCTGTCTTAGTGTTATACTATTAGTAATAATTTTAAATTCATCTCAAAAATATTTTTTATAACTAACTGAGTCCAAAGTCTGTACTTCAAAAAATATTAAGAGAAACTGATGAATTCTCTTGAATTCAAATTTCTAACATCTTCAAAAATTAAATACCTTTGAACAAAAAGCAGACTTCTAGAACTTTAATTGGGAAGTTAACATATCTATAAGTACTGCTAACCTAACTTCAAACAAAACAGAAATCAGTTACGTAGAACTGGGCTGGTTTGTTAAGGCTTTTTGTTTGAAATATTACTGATTCTCTTTATATTCTGTTTTCCTGAAAACAAAAACCATTTTCTATCTTGTAAGCTATTTGTAACTTTCAACAATGTAGGTTATAAACAAAATTTGAAACATTTATTTTTCCTCTTTCCTTGATTTCTCTGGAATTTAAAAGCCATTTATATGTATTCTTAATTTCTAACAATGCAGTTATTTGCCTAAGTTCAATAAGAATCTGCTTTGTTCTATAAAACACAATAAAAACACTGGTTATTTTACCAAGGATTTAGGTGGAATAGCATTTCCAGAGGTGTCCAGACTGCATTAAGGAATTAAAGTTGACTTTATAAGACCAATAAAAAAGCCCTTTGGAAGAACTGGCCAGATACCCACTGGTAACGTTTCCTGATCTGTAGTAAGTAACGAAAGTCACTTTCTAACAGGTCCTGGAACCAAAATATGCTTGGGACCTCAAGAGAAGAGGAATTTACCCAATGCATACAGGTATTTAATGGCACAGATAAAACCTGGGCTTGTAGAAGGCTTTCAAGTTTAACCAGAGATTCCTTATAAAAAATTCCAGTGAAGCCATTTCTAAAAGGAAGAAAGCCTACATAACTAATAATTATTCTTGCTGCACTTTATGCAAATTATCAGACCCAGTATACTAAAAGTTCAACTTATTTTACCAACTAAATTAGTTCTACTTATAATTTGTCTTTAGTAAAGAGAAAAAGTAGAAAAAAATGATTCAAGGAGAACAGAGGCTTTGGCCTACCTGTATTAAATCCCAGCCTTGTCATAAGGTCAGTTCATAAAATAAGACATAACTATTTTACTAAACTGATCTGTTAATGAAATTAAGAAACTGGCCAAAAAGTATAGAATTATATACAGTAGTCAGTCATATTTCCTCTACCACCCTAAAACTCAGCAAGGATTGTCTATTGGCAACACTAAAAAATTTGTACAATATTAAGTGTTATCTGCTGTGTCTATATAAATACCTCAAGAGAAATTGAAACCTGAATGAGAATAATGTAACTGTAACTTAGCTTCCTAAGTAAACCCACACCCAACTGGTATTCAAGAATATTCACTTGAGGGCGGCGCCTGTGGCTCAGCGAGTAGGGCGCCAGCCCCATATACCAAGGGTGGCAGGTTCAAACCTGGCCCCAGCCTAACTGCATCAAAAATTAGCAGGGCGCTGTGGCAGGCGCCTGTAGTCCTAGCTACTTGGGAGGCTGAGGCAAGGGAATTGCCTAAGTCTAAGAGCTGGAGGTTGCTATGAGCTGTGACTCCATGGCACTCTACTGAGGGTGACAGAGTGAGACTCTGTCTCTACAAAAAAAAAAATATATATATATATATATATATATATATATATATATATATTCACTTGAATTATCCAGAACTTTAAATCAGTTCTGTAGAGACTCTTAAAATCATGTATTAACTTAAAAACTATGCTAAGTTTATAAATAAGAATACTAACGTTCTCATTACATAAACCTTAACCTCGAAATCCAGAACTTGTAAATGTTTGTAAGTAGTTGCTAAATAGTTCATTCTCTTACACTAAACCCAACCTTAACTTCATCTCTGTCAGTAATAATTAACCATGTTCTATTTAATATAGCGAAGATGAAAAACCCCTCACCTGAATTCCTCACAGCTAACTAAAGAGAAAACAGTCAACATGCCCTGCTCCAGCCACACAATGGAAGCTGGCTGGTCCACGCATGGCTGAAGCCTGAGGAAACTTCTCGCGGAGCTTGTCTTAAAACTTTAAACTTTAAAAAAAAGAGGAGAAAAAGATGTAATCTAAAATTAATGATTTAACTCATGATCCTAGACCGGGGGGGGGGGGGGGGATTGATAGGCTTAGTGGGTTTAGGCTAAGACAGAAAGGTGTCACCCCTAGGCTATAATGGAACAATACCAGTTAACTCCTGGCAAAATTTCTGGACTGCAAGCTTTCAAATGAAGTGAAATAAGTCTAGTTCATTGCCAAGATAAATGAGAAAGTACTAATTGATTTCTTGCTTCTAGTTCATTCCCAGTGTCTTGCTTGGCTAACTGTTCCGTTTACCTCCCTGAAACAGACCGGGAGGTAAATTAAGATACATGGAGGGAAAGTAGTAGAGCTAAGATGAAAAGGAGGAAAATATTAAAACAAAGATGTACGACATCTAATTAACTAATCACAAAACGCTGCTTCTGTACAGAGCTTGCTTGCTACCTACCCAAATGCACCTGGACAGCCTGCGTGCCAACCAGGATGCAGACCAAGCCTTAAAATGCCCACCCCTTAAGCGCTCGGGGCTGCTCTCAGAAACCCCATGTTGGGACACTGAGGCACAGTTGCTGGCCAGCTCTTCCACAAAAGGACTCTGCTGTAAATTTGGCTTGTTTGGCAGTGTGGTATTTATGGGACTCCTGGGCACAACATGCGGAAGTCGCTGTTACTATTTTAATTTTTATGTTTATTACCGCTTCCCTTCTAATTGAGATCAGTTGGTGGTGAGACTAGCTAGTGTGAAGATACAAATTTAGGAGAGGAATAAAAATAAAACTCTAATTATATAGCACAACGTCTTATAGATGTTAGGTCTGGTTAAGGCTTGTTTGAGAATGGGGAAACCAAGGCAAATAGCTGTAGAATTGCAGAGCAAAGGCCACCCAGTGAGCCAGTAATAGACCCTGGAACCAAGGTTATAGTTATATAAAGCGTGACCTAATCTCATTAAGTCTTGTGAGGTTCCCTAACAAGATGTCGCACTTTCTCTACCTTAACATCAGCTTGAAGGCTGCAGACCAAAGACGGGAACGTGGTCGTGTTCACTAACTGTAAAGGGTTTTGGAATAAAGCAAAATTTTAGTGATATGATGATTCCTAATGGAAACTCCCTGAAATATATTTCTCTTCCCAGAACTCTCTCTCAGAGGCTCAGAGTATTAAGATAAGCCTTGACTTTCCATCCCACTACAAAGGCAGAGGTCATGGGCAAATGCTATATTGTGGTCCACTTGGTCACAAATGCAAACTCTGCAACGGTTACTGACCACACACACAGTCACTAAAGATTTTTTCAAATTTGTGCTTTTTCCTCATCTTCATTTGCCTCCGATGGGGACTTAGTACTAATGAGATTAAATCTTTATTATTCATTATCATTCTCATCTTATCAAATCTCTAGATACGCATTAATTGAATACAACTATGTTCCTATTACCAGATACATTTAAAAGTAAAAATCAAAATTTAACCTAGCATGCACGAACATTTGCTGTTATTTAGCTGCCCAGTATTTATTCCCCTTGGTGAAACAATCATCCCCCTCCCATCTCATTCCATGTAATCGGGACAGTGTTGACAAACTCACCCCAGATCAGAAAGGGATCCTGTGATACAGGACCAAATATTCAGAGCACCACATTTTCCTATCAGTAATCGGCTCAGAACACGTGCCTCAAATGGGGCCAGTGAAAAACAAGATGATATTTCCTGGAGCTTCAGAAAAAGAAGTAGGGACTTAACTCCACACCAGAGCCTACTTGGTCCAAATAGGCCAATGAGAGGATCACGGCAGACTCCATACGCTGAGCATTTCTGTGAGTGGGATGGTGATTAGTTTCAGCCAGAGGACCGTGGAGGATTGGTTCTGACCCAGCCAAGAAAAGCCTGGGGTATCATGAATCCTGTCTGCTTCCCCAGCCCTGCTGGTTTCCAGAGACCGCCCTTGAGAAGGTGGAACCAATTGCTGATATTTTAAAAGCTGGGTTCCTTCTCCAGCTTCTGTCTACCCTACTTCTCCAGTAAATGAACTTTCAGAAAAACTGACCAGTTCTGAAATCATGGCTCATGATTTGGTGATGTTTACACATGTGGCTGTAGACTTGACTCAGGTAGAGTGGGAATGCCTGAACTCATATCAGAGGAATTTGTACAGAGATGTGGTATTAGAGAACTATAGCAACTTGGTGTCGTTGGGCTGTTCCATTTCTAAGCCAGATGTGGTTAGTATGTTGGAAAAAGGGAAGGAGCCCTGGATGGTTGTGAGGGACGAGAAAAGAAGATGGAGCCTGGATTTGGACTCCAAGAGTGACACTAAAAAGTTATTTCAAAAAATGGATATCTATGAAATGAATTTATCTCAGTGGGAAATGATGGAAAGAATTAAGAGCTGTGCACTTAAAGACTCCCTTGTCAGAAAAGATTATGAATATAAAAAGTTTGAGGGATATGAAGTCTTCATGAGGTATATTTCAGGCGACTGACAAAAACCACCTCTGAAATAAATGCCTACATGGCATATAATAAAGAGAAGCCCTATGAATGTGGAGAATGTGGAAAGACTTTTAGAGTACGCCAACAAATTACTTTTCATCAAAGAATTCATACCGGTGAGAAACCTTATGAATGTAAAGAAGTGGAAAAGCCTTTAGACAGTGTGCCCACCTTAGTCGACATCAGAGAATTCGTACTTCTGACAAACTCTATGAGTGTAAAAAATGTGGAAAGATCTTTACATGCGGTTCAGACCTTTGAGTTCATCAGAGAATTCACATTGGCGAGAAGCCATATGGATGCAAGGAATGTGGTAGGGCCTTTAGAGCGTGAGGGCAACTTCATCTGCATCACAGGATTCACACTGGTGAGAAACCCTGTAATTGTAAGGAATGTGGGAAGGCCTTTCGACAGTACGCACACCTTACTCGACATTGCTGAGAAGTGGTATGAGTGTAAGGAATGTGGTCGGGCTTTTCCGTGTAGTACAGGCCTTTGAATACATCACAATCTTCATGCTGGTGAGAAACCATATGGATGCAAGGGGTGTGGGAAGGCCTTGAGAGTGGGGCAACAACTTCCTCTTCATCAGAGAATTCACACTGGTGAGAAACCCTGTGATTGTAAGGAATGTGGGAAGACCTTTAGTCACGGCTATCTAACTCTCCATCAGAAAATTCATACTGGAGAGAAACCTTATGAATGGAAGGAATGTGGGAAGGCCTTTAGACTGCTCTCACAACTTACTCAACATCAGAGCATTCATTTTGGTGAGAAACCCTATAAATGTAAGGTGAGAAGACTTTTAGATTGCTCTCTGTACTTACTCAACATCAGAGCATTCATTTCGGTGAGAAACCCTATAAATGTAAGGTGAGAAGACTTTTACATTGCTCTCTCCACTTACTCAACATCAGAGCATTCATTTTGGTGAGAAGCCCTATAAATGTAAGGTGAAAAGACTTTTAGATTGCTCTCTCCACTTACTCAACATCAGAGCATTCATACTGGTGGAAAACCCTGGGATTGTAAGGAATGTGGAAAGGCCTTTAGACTTCTCCCATCACTTATCCAACATCAGAGAATTCATTCTGGTGAGAAACCATGCAAATGTAAGGAGTGTAAGAAGGCATCTAGACGACATTCACACCTACCTTACCGTCAGCAAATTCATAATGTAGGTGCATAATTACAAGAACTCTTCCATTATGAAATATGAATTTGGTGAGAAACCCTATAAATGTGAGGACTGTGAGAAGACTTTTAGATTCCTCTCTAAAGCATAATTCAAGTTCAAATTCTATAGGAAAAGATTTCGAATGTACAAAAGCCCTTTTTCTTCATGCTCGCAATTAAGCTAGCATAATAGCTTTTATTTAAAGGAAAAATATGTTAATTTAATGAATATACAGAAGCTTTTCATCACCATTCAAACCATGTTAAACTTTAGGAAACTTGTTCTAAAGAGGAACTTTATTTAAAAAATGAATGTGGAGGCTCGGTGCCTGTGGCTCAACGGGCTAAGGCGCCAGCCACGTACACCTGAGGTCGCGGGTTCGAATCCAGCCCGGACCTGCCAAGCAACAATGCTGGCTGCAACCAAAAAATGGCCAGGCGTTGTGGCGGGTGCCTGTAGTCCCAGCTACTTGGGAGGCAGAGGCAGGAGACTCGCTTGAGCCCAGGAATTGGAGAGTGCTGTGAGCTGTGATGCCACGGTACTCTACCAAAAGGGAAAAAAAAAAAAAAATGAATG
>CAUYRH010045556.1:0-10924 GCA_963574655.1 Perodicticus potto
GAGACTCGCTTGAGCCCAGGAATTGGGAGGTTGGTGTGAGCTGTGATGCCACAGCACTTTATCCAGGGTGACAGCTTGAGGCTCTGTCTCAAAAAAAAAAAAAAAAAAAGAATAAAAACAATAGGCGGTGCCTGTGGCTCAGTGAGTGGGGTGCCGGCCCAATATACTGAGGGTGGTGGGTTCAAAGCCAGCCCCGGCCAAACTGCAACAAAAAATAGCTGGGCATTGTGGTGGGTGCATGTAGTCCCAGCTACTCGGGAGGGTGAGGCAAGAGAATCACCTAAGCCTAGGAGTTGGAGGTTGCTGTGAGCTGTGTGACACCATGGCACTCTACCAAGGGCAATAAAGAGAGACTGTCTCTACAAAAAAAAAAAAAAGAAAAGAAAATAATAACAAATATAGTATATATCAAAACTTGGGAAGCAATTAAAGTAATACAGGATGAATGTGTAGTCTTGAATATTTATAATAAATACTAAAGATTAGCAGGGTAAGAGGCCAGCTGTAGTGACTCACACCTGTAATCCTAACAACACTCTGGGAGGCTGGAAAGGAAAGATAATTTGAGTTCAAGAGTTTGAGACCAGCATGAGCAAGAGAGAGACCCCATCTCTACTAAAAACAGGAAGAAGAAAACAAAAGATTAGTGGAATAAGGATTTACCAAGAAAACTGGGGGGGAGCACAGATAGGCCAAATAAACTAAAAAAAAAAAAAAAAATCAAGAAAAGAGATAATAAAGACAACAGTAAAAGCTATTAAAATAGAAAAAAAACTTATATTAGAAGATCAAAGCTAAAAGTTGGATTTCTGAAATAAACTGGTAAACCTCTACTCTGATTAATCAAGAAAAAAGAGAAGGCAAAAATAAGCCATATCAGGAATGAAAAAGGAATATAATCATAATTTAAAAGATAACAGATTAAGTGGACAAATGGTTAGAAAAACTATAATCTACTAAAACAGAATGAGAAAGAGATATAAAATTTGAATAGTCTTATATTGCTATTACACAAAATTAAATCAACATATAGTATTGAAAAATCTTTATACAAGTATACTCCCAAACTAGACAGCACTCCCAGCCAATCTTACAAAGCACTGAGTGACCCATCCCTGCCAGTACAAAATATTGTCACTGCAAAACAATAAAAATCCACCATATTTTCCTTGAAATAATACACAATCTAACAATGGCTGTAACAATGGATCCTTTCCATCTCTGGGCATGTAAATATCTAACTCTGCCTGGAATGTATGCCTTGCCATGTCCACTCCTTTCCTACTTAATAACTTAGATCATTCTTCAGATCTCAAGTGAAAATCCTTCCTGAAGTGAACCTTTCATGAACACTTAGTCCAGGGGGAGGTCTCTCTGCCAAATGCATTCAGAGATCTAAATACCATTCCTCAGCATAACTTCATCACCTGCATGACTGAAAGGAAGAATTTGACTCCTCCATTATACTCAAGGTACAGTGGGCAAGGAACATATGCATTTTCACTGTTGTGTTTCCTAACACAGTGTCTGGAAGTCAGAGGTGTTTGAAGGAGAGAAAAGAGGAGATTATGGAGAATACAGAAGTATTATTTCTTTTTTTAAAATAAAGTCCTTGTGGAAAAAGGACTTTATTGTATTATTCCTTGGGAAAACTAGGACAGAACTTAAAACCTGAACTATTCATAAATTGCTTAAACAAACCACAACATTTTCTGAGAGAAGCCAAGAAAATCTGGAAGTCTTAAGTTTGAAAAAAATATTAAAATTTATTTACATTTCCACAGTAAAAATAATATAGAACATTACCAATTTTATTATATCTACATGCCTTTCTAAGTATTCAGATGTTTTTCACAGTGAAACAGATACAGAACAACATTACCAGTATTATTATATCCACATACTTTTTATGTAATCCTAACAATAACTCTGTAACAGACACAGAAAGACTAAATGATACACCCAAGTTCATAGGCATAAGTAAATAATTTCTTGAGTCAGGCTTGGAACCTGGCAGCCTGGTGCAGAATGCACATGCTTCAAAATTGCCTATACAAAGAATTAAATAAATGGGAAGCTCAAAATTTTTGAGAAAAGAAAAAAATAATGGGACATTAAATTGTTTTCACATTTTCATCCAAAGCAATTCTTTACATATTTAAAATAAACCAATAATAGTATATTTATAACACATTCCAAAATATAAGCCAACATCCAACCATTTATGGAAAACTCATGTTTAGTTTTTTACCCCCACATCATCTAGTCCTTCCTATCATGCACAACACTCAGCACCACAGCCCAGCGCACACACATGTACACTAATACTCTTTATGAATAAAAACAGCACTAGGCAAGGATTCCAGCAGTGAACTAACAGGAGCAAGATTAATGAATATATGCTTTATGTGAATATAAACACACACATACGCTGTGTTGTGTGTACAGATTCTTGGGTTCTTTGTGTATGTGTACCTGTGTAGATTTTTGGTAGTGCTTTCTACCAAAGAGTAAAGATCTCTGATTATTACTGAGTGAAAAAACCTAAACTGTCTCAGTGGCCCCAGATGGTTCTAGGAGCAGATGCAATGAAATAAACTACAGAAGACTCATTCCAGAAAACACCAGGGACAAATGGGAAATTCATCTAAGTATCTAGAATCTGCAGCCCTAACCTTCAGTACACGGTTTAGAAACTCAACGAATGAACCTCTAACATGTTGAAAAAGCTCTCATAAAGCCACTGCACCAAATGAATGAACTCTGCCCTCTTGTTTGAGAATTATTGACTCATGTTTATCATACAATCTTTAAAACTTCATTATGGCTTCCCGAGCCTCCCAAGAGTAAAAGGAACTAAACAAAAATGGCAAGCTGTTACCAGCCACACACACTGACAGTCATAAGAGATAACTTAATCTAGTAAGACAAAAAGGAAGTGGCAGCCATCATACAAGACAACTTATCACTCCTTTGCTGAATCTGAGCCATCATCAGCCATCAGGTTAAAGCAAGATTAGGTATTTGAAAGTTTCAACTTGGATTACATGAATACAAAGCACAACTCCACAGCTGACCACCTCCCTACTGACCACCTCAAGTTGACCTAATTTTCATAGACTGGGTACACACCATGTGAACATACCAGTACAGTAGGCCTAGTTCCTTCTGTTCACCACCTCTGTATGTTACCCAGTTTGTTAACGTCTCTTAGGTGGTCAACTTACAGAGGTTCTACTATACAATCTCTTATGTCAAATACATAACAAATATGAAACAAACCACCATTTGAGAGCATTCAATAAACCAATAAAATACTGTGAAATATTAAATAAGGAAAATGGGATTGCTAGAATAAGAATGAAAGAACCAAGTCTGGAGTTCATTTTTTAAAAATGTAAGGTATAAGAAGTGCACAAATTCTATAATGTACTGATAGCACATAAACTTTCCTTTAAATTGAGCAACTATAAAAGAGATCTTAAAGTATTTCACTTTAATATTAATTAACATTCATTAACATTTTTAAAAACTAAGACTGGGAAACCTATTGTTTATAGTACTTTCACATTTTTTAAGACAATGGAGTAAACTTACTTTACTAATTAGGAATTCCTACCTTTAGGAATTAGTGATTGCTGATAAATTCATTTCTACATGTAAAGTATTACTTGAACGCTTAATATAATATAAAAATTGTGGTAGGTGCTTGGAACATAAAACTCAATTGAAAGAAATAGACATAATCAAGTATAATATATAGTAGTAAATTCTCTTACAAATGAAAGATTAATTCAGTAGTGATCTTAGGGCCAGTTGTTGAAAATAAAGTAGAGTTTAAGACTAATTTGAGTTTTAAGGGCTTTAGGTACAGAGTACATCTTGATACTATTAACTGTGACAAAATACTAGAGCGACAGAGTGCATGAAGAGGGATCGGTCCAGTGTTTGGAGGAAACCTCCAAGTAGGTATATTCTCATGGAAATTAAGGATACTCAGGGCCGCTTTAAATTCCCACAAAGGAGTAGTTTGGGGGAGGGGTTAGGAGATGTTTCTCGAAGCTAAGTTTTGCTTTTATGTAAGGTTTGGGGCTTTTTGGTTGTTTGTTTTACACGGGTTGTATGTACACACAGTGTACATTTTGATCTTCAGTGTGAAAAGGTAACATATCATGAAAGGCTAAAGCCCACAACCTCTTCCCCTTCAGCTATCAGTGGCTGCTTGGTTTCCACAGGTTAAGTCTCAAGTGGAGGCACCCCATTACCAGGACATGAGTAAGGTCCTTGGAGTGAAAGAAACCTTAAGAGTAAAAGGAAAGGATGGCAAATGATAGAACCTAGTGAAACATCAACATGTGAGAGGGCTGGGGAGAAAAAAACCCAAAGAAACAGTAAATGAGGCTGAAAAGAAAGCCAAGAGATGGGAGAACCAGGAGAGCACTGTGGGAGCCAAGCGAGGAGAAGCTTTAGAGAGGTTAAATAATTTATGCACTGTGGGAGCCAAGCGAGGAGAACTCCAGGAATAACGAACAGCAATGCCAAAGACACAGAGATCAAATGAGATGAAGAAGGAAAAGTGTTTCTCCAACTTGAGACTTAACGGTTAGGAACTCCTGGGTGGCATATGTAGGAAAAGTTTGGGTTGTGGCATGGTAAGGAAGAAGACCACACCACAGCAGTGGACAAGACTGAGTATGAGGAACACAGGGCTGGCAAGGGTTGGGGAGCTACTACTGCTTCATACAGCTGTCAAAAACATGGAAAACATTAAAAAAAAACAAGGGATGATGTATCCTGATGAAGCCAAGTCCCAGAGGACACAGGAAGGCATTAAAGCTCTTTTAATTCTACATAGAAACTTAAATTAGTGTATGATACGAACACTAGCTTCAGTCAGTATAACAACTGTGATGCAGACACTTGCACATGTGCATTCAATTATTTATGAGCATCTACCATGCTCAGGAACTATACTCAGTGCTGATCATTTATCACTAACCCCCACCTGACTGCCCAGCCTAAAGGCTGGATGCATCCTACTAATGATCTATGAGTGGATCTTAACTTCTTTATGTCCTAGAATGCCAAACAGGCCAAACTATGAAAAAAATTAACCATAATAGGTTGAAGGGGGATATGAAATCTGGGTCCAGGGTGAAAAGCATTCTTCCTTCAAACTTCCCCCAAACATTTCTTTATAATTTATGTAGCAGTCAGATACAAATATTACTGCCTGGACCATTATTCAAGTTAAAAAAAATTTTTTTTCCACATGTTTTATCCCATCTCAACTATATTCCTTGAGGATGTCACAATTTCACTGTATCCTTCTGAAACTCCAGCAGTTTTTCAAATATAAAGAACCCTACTTAATATCTTTTAATTTTAGTATGAGTGTTAATATAAAGCAAAACTATAGAAATATATGCATATTAATTTTTCAGTATGTTACTAAACAGGAGATTTAACATGTATGCAGTTAGTCTACTAAGTGACAAGAATGATGACTTATATATATCTTGTATAATTTAATCCCCAAAACAACTTATTTTCAGATGAACAAACTGAGCTTTAGAGAGGTTAAATAATTTATGGCAAGTTACACTGCTAGTAACTGACAGAGCCAACACTGAAGACCTAACTTCGTTCTTTTCACTCTCATACTATTCTCTAAGTGATACACAGAAACAAACAATAAACATTTTGAACACTGATATCCTTAACCTACACATTTTGTCAAACAGTATTTCCTAATTTCATAGTCAAAAAGTTATAAGTAACTAAAATAAAAATATATTAAAGCATTCTGTTCATTTTGAATATACACTGATAAAAATATTAATAATAGCAAATAATATTTGAGTGCTTATTAATGTGCCAGACTTTATGCTCAGTGCTTTAGAAAGGTAATTTTATTTATATTTCACAATAATCTCAAGAGGCAGATACTACTATCACTCTCATTTTCAGATGAGAAAACTGAGGCTCAGAGAAGTCAAGGTAGATTGCCTGAAGATCACAAATGCAGCAAGTGGTAAAACCAGTATTTAAAACTCAGGGAGTCCAACTTTAAAACTAATGTTCCCAAATATTATATGAAACTATTTTTGCAATATTTTATCATTAAGAAAGTTCAAAAAAAAAAACAAAAAACATTGCTAGACACAGGTTTCCTCCTAAATTATCAATACATTTAATATTTTGCTATCCAGATTTAGAATTAACATGTTGATACAGATTTTCATGAATAGTCTTTCAGCTAAAACTTGGATATTCAATTTAATTCTCAATTTTAATCCATCAGTCTTTATAACAATGGTCAATCAGTGAATTTTAAAATAGGGATGATATATGGAAAGCTAGCCTAATCAGCTAGCTTTATTTTTAAATCTTAAACTGTCAAGAAAATTGTAGGAAATTTGCCGCCATTGCTACTTTGACAAGAATTATGAAACAAAAGCTACAAATACTGGCCAATCCTGAACATAGACAGAATATCACCTGAATAGCCCCAAACTCCCGTATTATACAAAGTGGTCCAATTCAGTAAGGAGACCCACCGTAACTTGTTGGGGAGGAAACCAAAATATACACC
This sequence comes from Perodicticus potto, assembly GCA_963574655.1. Lineage (NCBI taxonomy): Eukaryota > Metazoa > Chordata > Mammalia > Primates > Lorisidae > Perodicticus > Perodicticus potto. The sequence continues at coordinate 6,596 of CAUYRH010045556.1, forward strand.
AAGAAGTGATTATTCTTACTGAACAGTAGATGGCGCTAACACAACATATCATATTAAAAAAGGATCATAGATCCAGAAGAGTATTTTTATGTGATGGAACCTCAGGCTATGTTAAATTCAATACGATTTTATTTATATACTATTCCATATAATACAATTTCTGGCCTAATTTTTCTTAAGCTTAACACACAGGCATCTTATATACGAATCTTGCACTTTTTAAAAAAATATGTTACTTAAATACAGAGCATAAAGTTTGAAAATGTGCCAATAAATACAATGGACATACTATCACAAAGTCTGAAACTGAAAAAAAAGGAACAGGTTAAAAAAAACCCTAAGAACAAACAGCATCTGAATATTTTGAAGTTGGAATAGGCTAAGAATTTGAAATTATTTCTATAGTCAACTATGGGAATGTTGAAAAATCCCTTTAAAATCTCTAGTCTTTAAAATAAGACTAGTATTTATATATAATACTACATATAGTATATGGCATGAGTGATATAGAAAGATTTAATGAATGTTGGATTCCTTTTCTTTCTTTTACCATTATTATAGAAGAAATAAGGGATGGGCAAAAATAACAGTATAAATCTATGTAAGCTCACTTCAATCAAGGCAATAGTTAGAAAATAAGATTTTTAGTACTTTCATTTCTTACTGTGAAACTCTTTATGGCTGTGCAGAATACACTAATTTCCTGTCAATGAGCAAGGGCACATAGTATTTTCTCCCTTCCTGTACCAGCTCAACTTATATACATTATAAATAATAGTTGCTTCCCAATCCAGAGGTAAATAATGTCTCTGAATGTGGGCATGAAAGTGTAAGTTACGTTAATTAGTCTGGAAGAGTAAAAATGCATAGCTATTTGTTACTATTACATTAGTATAAGATGGGAATTGGAGTTGGGAAAGGCAGGTAATGATGGAAATTGTTAAAAGTACAACTAATATTCATGACAAACAAATTTAACAATGTGTGGTATAAGGTAACTATTCTAAATCCTAGAAGTAAATCTAATTATAGGCCTTTGGAGCACCACAGAGTAACAGTACATCATTACTCTCACACCTAACATCAAGCCACACAGGTGGTTATCCTATCTGCTTGCTGGTCTGCATAGAAATAACTAATTACCATAGAATGCTTTAATTCAAACGACACTAGAATTGTAGACAATACATGAGCATCTGTGTTTTGACTCCTAGTCCCAATACTTAAACACACTATGGTACTTCAAGGAGTCATTTAACTTTCAAACTTCATTTCCTCATTTATAAAATAGAAGTACAGTGGGATTGTATGTAGTAAAAACAAAAAAAGATTTATATATAATACTACATATAGTATATGGCATGAATGATATATAAAGATTTAATAAACATTGGATTCTTTTTCTTCTTTTTACCATTGGTATAGAAGAAATAAGGGATGGGCAAAAATAACAGTATAAATCTATGTAAGCTCACTTCAATCAAGGCAATAGTTAGAAATTAAGATTTTTAAAGAGTGGAAGGCAGGATACCTTCTTATCAACAAAAATAAAGTATAAATTTTCTGAAAATGAGTGCTTAATACAAGCAAATTAAAACTAAAAGAATTATAAAACCTAAGGGCAGTCAACCACAGAACCGGACATTCTTTTAGTCATATTTTAGTTTTGAAATGTATAGCAATTCTTTCAGTAACCTAACATAAACTTTGTACGAGGCTAAGAGATGTCAGTAAGATTTTTTTATTAAGCCCAAACATAATAAATGAGACTTTTGATTATCTTTTTCACTAGGCAGACACTTCAAAAATGCTCTGCTATTTTAGAGAGAACAGGGGACTAACATAACTGAGAACTGGGTAGCCAGATCTTTTAAGAACTAGAGTAAAATAAAAACATTTTCAGATAAACATAAAAGAAAAGTTTTACCACCATTTTACATTCACTAAGCAACTCCCAAAACATATTCTTTAGGAAGAGAAAATACTCTGTTAGAAAAGTCTGAGTTAGAAGAAAGAATGGTAAGTAAAGAAACTAGTAAACGTGTAGATAAATCTAAACAAATATCCATCTAAAATAACGAAAAAACTGTATAATTATTAAAAATAAAGTAGAAACCTATGAACAAGAATATCATGTAAAATTATAGGAAGCGGAGAAATGTATAGGTAATTAGCATTAAAATGTAAGGTTAAGAGGTGGTTTGGGGGAAGATGGGTTTTAAGATGCTAATTAATTTTAGATTTTGTCAAGCTGATTATACAACGGGCATAAACTAAAAGAACATTAATAGAATACACAGCTTCCAAACTAGAAAATGGGAAAAAAAACAGAAATGGTAAATAAACCCCCAAAAACTTAATCCAAAAAAATAGGGCAAGAATGGGGAGTAAAGCATGGAAAAACTAGGACAAATAGGAAGCACAGGATAGAGGAAAGAAATTCAGATCTGTGATCATTATATATATATACCAAATACACTAAAGATTTAAAATACCACACCTGTAAAAAAAAACTCTACTATGTAATATTTAAAGAAGACATGCTAAAATGGAAGGGAATGGAAATGTTAAAAGATAGGAAGTGGAAAAAAGATAACATTGGCAATACTAATCAAAGAAAGATGGAATAACCTTGTTAAAATAAGACAAAGTAGACCTAAGCAAAGAGCATCATCATAAGGACAATACTAATGTAAATTCTAAATTTATATGCATTGAACACACATAAACATACATGTATAAAGCAAAATCTGATAGAACTCCAAGGAGAAAGTAGCAAATCATCTCCATTACTGTTAGATCTAGCAGACAAATTTAAAGATCTCATCAAAGAAATTAAAAAACCTGGCTTAATGGATAAACTCATAATTAAAGCATACACATCCTTTCCAAGCACACATGGACGATCTATATAAACTGTTCATGTGTTAAATGATAAAGTAAAACTAAACAAACTCAATGCATACTTCACTAACAAAATAATAAGACAAAAACACCTACATTTGATAATTTCAAAACACTGCTAAAAACAAAGAACAAATCATAATCAAAACTTAAAACACTTGAAAAGGCAATGCAGATTTCTAAGATTAAGTGTGAAATAAATAACTCAGAGGGAATTTCATCACCTTAAATGCTTACCTTATTGTAAATGCTTACAACACATAGTAGTATGAAGTTTAAGGCAACTTAGAAACTTCAAAACAGTCTTGTTTTGAAATGTCAAGTTCTACTAAACTGACGAGTAATAAGACGACTTTTTTTTTTTTTTTTTTTTTTGCAGTTTTTGGTCAGGACTGGGTTTGACCTCCACCTCCGGCATATGGGGCTGGCGCCGTCCTCCTTTGAGCCACAGGCGCCACCCTAAGATGACATTTTTTAATGAAAATTTTTTGTAGAGATTTTATATACACTTACATAAAATTTTATATATGCCTATATATAAAATGCATCCTTCCTAATAATCAAATGTCAGAATTATGTGTTTCAAAATTAGAAACAAGACAAACACACTCATAGTAATAGCACACTGTTAGAAATGCATTGTCTGGGCAGCGCCTATGGCTCAGCGAGTAGGGCGCCGGCCCCATATATTGAAGGTGGCGGGTTCAAACCCGGCCTCGGCTGAACTGCAAAACAGAAAAATAGCCGGGCGTTGTGGTGGGCGCCTGTAGTCACAGCTACTCAGGAAGCTGAGGCAAGAGAATCACCTAAGCCCAGGAGCTGGAGGTTGCTGTGAGCTGTGTGATGCCATGGCATTCTACTGAGGGCAACAAAGCGAGACTCTGTCTCAAAAAAAAAAAAAAATAAGAAATGCATTGTCTGATACAGTAGCCGTTAGTCACTTGTGGCTGTGAGCACTATATAGCTAGACCAAAGAGAGAAATGTTATAAACGCAAAATATTTACCAGCTTTTGAAGATTTAGTATCTCCTCAAAAGTAAAACATCTCATTAATTTTATACTGATTACATGTTAAAATTACAATATTTTTTAGTAGAGACAGGGTCTTTTACTCCAACTCCCAAACTCTTGGGCTGGAGCAATCCACCTCTCTCAGCCTCCCAAAGTGCTAGGATTATAGGCATGAGCCACCACGCCTGGCCCACATTACATTTCTTTTTTTTTTTTTTTTTTTCGAGACAGAGCCTCAAGCTGTCACCCTGGTTAGAGTGCTGTGGCATCATGGCTCACAGCAACCTCCAACTTCTGGGCTCAAGCGAGTCTCCTGCCTCCGCCTCCCAAGTAGCTGGGACTACAGGCGCCCGCCACAACGCCCGGCCATTTTTTGGTTGCAGCCGTCATTGTTGTTTGGCGGGCCCGGGCTGG
>CAUYRH010045557.1:0-54794 GCA_963574655.1 Perodicticus potto
GGCTCCAATAGCCAAAAAGGCTGGACAACTGCTGAGGAGACACTTGTGCCTTGGTGTCTCCTTCACTTTACACTTGGGACTAAATGTGGAACCCCCATTTCCTATGCCTAGGTCAGTTTCTTGTGAATTTCCTAGGCCTGACTTCCATGGATGGACTGTGTCCATTCATTGATACACTCAATTCACCTTGCCCCCGGCGGAAGGGACTGTATTCATTCGTCTCCTGGCCAAGGAATCCATACACCTATATATACCCTGAGACTAAAGGCCTAAAGGAGGAGACAGGGAAGGACCGGGAGAGGAACAGAGAGAGCTTCTCTCTCCCCACTTGAAATCTCTCCCTCTACCAGGAGCTTTGGTGTTTTCTGTATTTTTTTCTGTAAATCAATTCTGTCTTACCACGGAGGGGTTGCGGGGGGTAATAATGTAATGAAGAATAATAAAATACATGTATTTAAAAAAAAAAAAAAAAAAGGACTGAGAACCAGAATCTACAAAGAACTCAAATCAACAAGATCAAATAACCCTGTACAAAGCTGTGCATGTACTCAACACTAAATTGGAACTAGTTGATAAACACCTATGTGCTCATAGGGAAGAAAAATTCAAAGAAATTCAAGTAGAGGGGAGGAGGAGAAGATAAATTCCCACCCAGTAGGTACACTACACAGGTACCTATTGCACACTTTTTGGGTAAAGGGCACACCTAAAACTTTGACCTAAAATATGCAAAAGTAAATTATATAACCAAACATATGTACCTTCAAATATCCTGAAATTTAAAAAAAAATAAGAAAAAAATCAAATTGATGAAATTAAAAACAGAAGCTCAACAGAGAAAATCAATGAAACCAAAATCTAGTCCTTTGAAAAGATCAATGCAATTGATAAGCCTCTTTGCATCAACTGATCTTCGATGAAGGAGCAAATGTAATTCAAAATTCGATATAAGAAGGAAAGTCTTTTCCAGTAAAAATGTTGAGACAACGGAGCACCAATATGTAAAATAAATTAGTGATATAATTTACCAAAACTTACAAAAGGAAAAACAGATAATCTGGAGAGGAGGAAGGAAAAAAATAAAAATAAAAACAGACAATCTGAATATTTCTTTAATAGATATAGGCCTAATGATAATGAATGATAATAACTTTCTACAAAAGAAAGGACAGGTCCAGATAGATAGGCTCACTGGTGAATTCTACCAAACATTAAGAAAAAAATAATTCCAATTCTCTACAGTCTCTCCCAGGAGATAGAAGCAGAGAAAACGTGCAACAGCTAAAAAATGAAGAGATAATTCATGTTTATGGATAGAAAGATCAATATTATTGAGATGCCAGCTCTTCTCAACTCTATGTATGGATTCAACAAAATCCAAAAGAAAAACCCTGCCAGTTATTTTGTGGAAATGACAAATTGATTCTAAAATTTATTTGGAAAGACAAAAGACCAGAATAACATAACACTGAAGAAGACAGAGTCAGGGGACTGACACTACCCAACTTCTAAACTCACTATGAAGCTGTAGTGATCAACCCAGCATGGTAGTGGTGAAAGAATAATTGGACCAACGGAACAGAATAGACGGCCCAGATGGAGCCCCCCAAAATACTTGTAGTCAAACGATCTTTGATGAAGGAGCAAATGCAATTCAAAATTCGATGTAAGATGGAAAGTCTTTTCAAGTAAAAATGCTGAGACAGCTGAGCACCGATATGCAAAATAAATAGGTAAATAAATAAATATAAGTCTAAACACAGATGTTACACTTTTCACAAAAATTAACTAAAAAGGGATCACAGCTCTCAGACTAAAATACAAAACTATAAAACTTCTAGACAGTAACATAGGAAAAAAATCTTGGATACCTTGGGTTTGGTCATAAAATTTTTAGATACACCAAAAGCAAGATCCATGGGGAAAAACTTGTTAAATTGGACCTTATTAAAATTAAAAGATCTGCTCTGAGACAGATATTATTAAGAATACAAAGAGGGGACAGACTGGGAGAAAATATTAGTAAAATATACTATATCTGATAAAGAACTTGCCTTCAAAATATACAAAGAGGCCAGGTGTGGTGGCTCACACCTATAACCCTAACACTCTGGGAGGCTGACGTGGGTGGATTGCTTGAGCTCACCAGTTCAAGACCAGCCTGAGCTACAGCAAGACCCAGTCTTTAAAAATAACCGGGTGTTGTGGTGGGCGCCTGTAGTCCCAGCTACTTGGGAGGCTGAGGCAAGAGAATCTCTTGAGTCCAAGAGTTTGAGGTTGCTGTGAGCTATGACGCCATAACACTCTACCGATGGTGACAAAGTGACACTCTGTCTCAAAAACAAAACAAAACAAAACAACCCGCCCCCCAAAATATACAAAGAACTCTTAAAACTGAGCAGTAAGAAAACAATTCAGTCAACAAATGGGCAAAAAAATCTGAACAGACAGCTCATAAAAGAAGATACACAGATGGCAAATAAGCATATGATACGATGTCAATGCAAAATGGAATTTGTGTTGGTAAGTTACATTTAAGGAATTGCAATTGAAAGAAAATGGAGGCAGCACTACACATCCATTAGATACATCAAAAGCAAGATCCGTGGGGCAAAAATTGTTAAATTGGACCTTATTAAAATTAAATCTATCTGCTCTGAGACAGATAGATATGGCTAAGCCCCCAAAACCGACTGTAATAAGTGTTAACACGGATGTGGAGCAATAGGAATGCTTGTTCATTACTGTAAGGAATACAAAATAGTACTGCTACTTTGGAAGACAGGTGGGCAGTTTCTTTCAAAGGTAAACATAGCCCTACTATACATATTATTAATAGTTAGGTTCCCCAGAGAGGCAGAGAGACAGAACTAAAAGGATACACACACACACACAAATTGTCCCTCAGTATCTGTAGGGGATTGGTTCCAGAAACCCCCAGGGATATCAAATTCCGTGGACGTTAAAGTCCCTGATATAAAATGGCATAGTATTTGCATATGTTATAAGCAAATATTAACAAATTAAATTATCTCTACCTATACTACACCTAATACAACATAAATGCTATGTAAATAGTTTTTATACTATATATATATATTTTTTTTACTTTTTATTATTGTCTTATTTATTAATTTTTTTTTTTTGTAGAGACAGAGTGTCACTTTATCAGCCTCGGTAGAGTGCTGAGGCATCACACAGCTCACAGCAACCTCCAACTCCTGGGCTTAGGCAATTCTCCTGCCTCAGCCTCCCAAGTAGCTGGGACTACAGGCGCCCGCCACAATGCCCGGCTATTTCTCTGTTTTGCAGTTCAGTTGAGGCTGGGTTTGAACCCGCCACCTTTGGTATATGGGGGAGCCGGCGCCCTACTCCATGAGCCACAGGCGCCGCCCTATTAAAAATATTTTTGATCTGTGGTTGGTTGAATCTGCAGATGTGAACACATGGATATGGAGGGCTGACTACATAGATATGTAGAGAGATACAGATTACAGACACAGATATATGAGGGGGGTTTGATTCCACAATTGGCTCATCAATTATGAAGGCCAGGAAGTCCCATGGAAGGAAGGGTGTTAGCAAGCTGGAGCCCTAGGGTATCAGCAGGGTGGTTCATTCTAGTCTGAAAGCCTCAGAACAAGGGAAGCTGTGGTGTAACTCTCAGCTAGAGGCTGAAGGCCTGAAGCTGGGAGGTGTGGGGGTGGTGGGGGGACTGGTGTAAGTCCTACCGTCTAAAGGACAGAATGTCTAGAGTTCTGATGTCCAAGGGCAGAAGAAGAGTGTCCCAGCTGCAGGAGAGGGGGAGAGAGAGAAAGAAAGTCGCTCTTCCTTTACTTTTTCTGTTCTACATGGGCCCCTAATCACTTGGATGGTGCCCACCCTGAGGGCAGATCTTCCTACTTCACTAGTTTCCTAGATATTCCTTAATCCAGTCAAGTTGGCACCTAAAATTAGCCATTGCATCATACAATCTAACAAGCACGTTCTTGGGTATTTGCCCAATCACGTAGAAACCTTACATCCTGGCAGCACCCGTAGCTCAGCGAGTAGGGCGCTGGCCTCATACACTGAGGCTGGCGGGTTCAAACCTGGCCCGGGCCAGCTAAAACAACAATGAACAACTGCAACAACAACAACAAAAATAGCCGGGCATTGTGGTGGGCACCTGTAGTCCCAGTTACTTGGGAGGCTGAGGCAAGAGCATCGCCTAAGCCCCAGAGTTTGAGGTTGCTGTGAACTGTGACGCCAGGGCACTCTACCCAGGGTGACAGCTTGAGACTCTGTCTCAAAAAGAAAAAAAACAAAAAAAACCAAACTTATGTCCCTAGAAAACCTGCACACACACACACAAAATGCACACAAATGTTTATAGTAGCTTTGTTTATGATTGCCCCAAACTAGAAACAAACAAGATGACCTAAGTGAATACATTAATAACCTGCGGCACATCCATTCAGTGGACTATTATTCAGGGATAAAATAGAAATGAGCTCGCAAGCCACAGAAAGACATGGAGAGACCTTCAATGTGTATTACAAAGTGGGAAAAGCCAGTTGAGAAGTCTGGGTACTGTGTGATTCCAACTCTATGGCATTTTAGGAAAGTCGAAACCATAAGAGAGTAAAAAGATCAGTGGCAGGGATGAACGGGAGGCGCTCCGAGACTCTTTACGGCCGTGAAACTATTCTGTATGATACTGCGATGGTGGACACAGGACGTGAGGCACTTGTCAAATCCCACAGAATGGTACAACGCAAAGAGTGAACCTTAATGCAAATTACAGACTTCAGTCAATAATAATATACCAATGTTTGTTCATTGGCTGTATCGAACGCACCACCTAATGCGCAATGGATTACAGGGGAAGCTATGTGCTCAGGGAGGGGGGTATGTGGGAGTTCTCTGTACTGTCTGTTCAATTTTCCTGTTCTAAAAAATAAAGTATCTTACTTAAAACATAAATGCTCGTAGAGCACCTAGCCTATTAGGTGCCTGACGGATGTCACTGAGGTTCGTGTCAGCCATTGGCAACCACATTAGGAGGCAGCCTGCTGGATAGTTAGTTAGGCGATCTGGGTCCTGGTTCAAGTACTGCCACATCTTCGTGAGGGGCCTTTGGAGGTGGCCCTAAACTGTCCAATCCTTACTTCCTCAGCTCTAAATTGCGGTAAGAAAAATTCCCTCTCAGTGTCACTGGGAGCAGTCAGGGACGTGTTTTATAACAGTAAAGCATGCACTAACTTTACCCGGACTCCCCAGGCTGGAGGAGGAGCAGAGGAGAGGGCCTGGGGGAGAAGACCTCATAGCTGGGGCGCTCCCTGGACATACTGTGTCAATGTCACCGTGAGCTAACAGCAGGAGCTGGACTGTCTCAACAAACACAGCTCTGCCCAACTCTTGGATCTGGGAACATTTGGTATTGGGCATGGTGCTCCCATTTTCACGTGCTTGTGACTGTTGTCACCGCATGAGGCAAGCCAAGATTGAGACTCGGGCGGTTCCTGTTCTATCCCAACTGCTATCGCAGCTGTGTCTTTATCCTGCTGAGCCTTGGTTTCCGCCTCTGCATAGGAGGGTGTGGTAAGAAGGCTGTGCTCACTCTCAGCTTGCGCATTCCGGGGACAAGGGGGTTTGGAAACTGTTTCCTAATCTGTAAAGCACAGGAGCCTGGCAGGAATGACAATGGTGGCTGCAAACAGCAAAAGAGCTACTGTTGGGCCGGGCAGTTACTTCCTTACCACGTCCTGAGTGCAACCCAAGGTGGGTGTTATCAGCCCTGTTTGAAAGGACACTGAGGCTCCCAGAGGTGAAGTGTTCCCCTCTAAGGGCCCAGCCTGGCTGCCTCACTGCTAGGCTTTTCCACAGCGAGATGTGGTATGCAACAAGTGCAAGGACAGGGAAGGTCTACTTAAAAAATAATTCAGCTTTTATTTTTTGTCTATTTTGGGGGGAAAGGGCCAGACAATGGGCAGAGATCCTATTCTGTCCACCCTCAAGGTGAACAAGGATGAGGAAGGCCAGGTCTTGCCTGTCAAAGGGGCAGCAGGTATGAATGAACGTCACCCTGCAGCCTTCTGGGGAGAAGCCTCCACACAGCCGATGCAGCCTGCACTTCAGCAGGCCCCGGAGATCAGTGCCTGGGAGCGGGAGGGGGAGGTCGAGCTGGCATTTCTGTTGGCTCGCTTGCTTTTATTAAAAATAATTCTGACGTCGACTATTTTGTAATCGTGTAGGGCACCCATCCAGAGAGGCCCATCTGACTGGGAGATAATTTCAAGGCTGAAGAACATCATTTGTGCCAGACACCTCGTGTGAGGCGCTGCGTGAAGCTGGCCTACTTATCCTCGGCCTCCCATACTCCAGAGCGGAGGGAGGCGATCCATGTTTATGCATAAGGGAGGCTTCGCTAAACATTCCAAATAAAAATACTTTTAAATATTTCAGTGCATTTCAGGGGGCTCACCGCAGCTGATGACAGTGTAGGCTCAGATGATTTTCATCCGTCGACTGCGGGTGAGACGTGGGAGTGAGACCCAGACTCCCGCAGGACCAGAAGGCGTTAGGTCTGATACATGTGTGTTTGCAGAGCACCTACTGTATGCCTGGCACAGCGCGAGACCTCGTTGGGGTTCCGGCTCTGTTTTGTGGAGGTTTGTCTAGCATTGGGGCAAATGCTGCACCCTCATCCATGGTATCTGAGGAGCCCCGTGGTCAGGGGGCTGCAAAGGAGGCTATTGGAGCAGGTGCGGAGGCTCCAGGGGAATGAAGGCCTGGGCAGTGGCGCACGAGGGGCGGGGCCTCTGCAGAGGCAAAGGCCCAAGGGCAAGCCCTCCAAGGTGGCCGGCCACTCTGGCTGGAGTATTAGACTAGTAGGGGGCAGTGCAGAGGGTCAGGGGTCCAGCCTCCGAGGATGGCAGCCTATCAGATGCTCTTCCCTGGAGGCAGGGCCAGAAGACTGGAGGCCGCAGGCAGCTGATGGTCAGTTTAAGCCTGGGAGTCAGGAGTAGCCTGTGCCCCTGGCTTCCCGTAGCTATAGCCCGAGCCTGCCCACCCCACCCCCCAAGCCCCACAGTGCCCAACCCTGTCCCCGCTTTGGCAGGGTAGATGACGAGGGCCTGGCATTCCACCGGGCACCGAGATCCATGGTGACTGTGTCCCATCCCTCTCTCTGGGCTGTGGGACCCTGTTTCCTGCCTCTGTCCCCAGTCCTGCAGAGCACGCAGCAGGTGCCCTGGGAAGCACTTCCTGAGAAAGGAGTGCTCTGAGAGCAATGTGGTTGCACAGTGACATTAGGCGCCCACCTGCTGAGCATTTCCTGTGGGAAGACACTGCTCTGGGCACCCTCCAGGCTTTGTTTCCTTTCATCGCACTCTTGTTTCTATGAGGCAGGCACAGTTATTACCTCCACCTTATCGGCACTTGCTCTTAGACAAAGTTCCACAACTTGCTTACGGGCACCTAGCTAGACATTATTAAGCCCAGATTTAAAGCCAGCTTTGTCTGATTGCAGGGCCCTGGCTTTGAGGCTACTGCCAGCAAACCAAGACAGCCCCAGGATGGGGGACGTGTAACTCAGAAATTCAGCAGGTGGCGGAAAAAATGTTTCTTATTTAGGTCAAAGAGTCAGCAGCATATATCAGACATTAAACCCTACCACTCTCAGATTTCCCTCTGCAAGCAAGGGGGGGTGTGTGTGTGAGCTCTCACGGGAAGGGGAGGTGAACAAAGCTCCCCAATCCATTTTCTCTCTCCTTGCAATTATGTTTCCATTGGTTACTGGGAGGGACCTTTAGCTCATACCTTAAAACAGCAAAACACCTGGCTTTGAAGTAAAAAAAGACTCAGAAGCCCCGAGACATCTGTCTCATGCGAGATGGACGAGATGTCCAAGTGCTCGGCTCAAATGTTCCCTTTGCAAGTGAAACGCTTGTTTTTTGTAGCTGGTGCCAGTGCTGTTGCCTTTTATTGCCTAATCTCGAAACTGGCCTCCTCTCTTGCTGTGGAGATGTCAAATTTGACTCTGGAAAGAGTTGAGTGCAAAGTCGCTATGATAAGAAGGAGCCCGTGAGTGCAATTTACATGAAATAAATGCATCTACACTGACAAATGTGTTTCTTCCTTAGATTCTGAGCAACGAGAGGGTGATGACATCCCAGCTTTGCTGATAACATCCTCATTTAGATTTCTGTGTTCTGCTGGAAATTCTAGAATTAGAAATTAAGATCCTTAATTAAAAAAAAAAAATGACAATTACATTGGCATGCTGGAGAGTGTGAGACTGCATATTACTAAATTCCATCAAGCTCCTGACGTTCTCATGGAGAGGGAGGCGAGCCTATTTAGGAAGCCGTGAACACGGCGTACAGATGAGGGTTCCTTAGGTGGGGAGAAGCGGGGATGGCCAAAGTTGGGGTAGAGCCACAAGTAGGTCACTGCCAAGTCCAAATTTTTGTTTTGGGTGGTAAGTTTGTGGATGCTCACTCATTCCATTATTAAAAATAACTAATTAAAAAAGCTAACTAATATTAGGCCATGCATGGACCATGAAGGAAGTGTCTCATGAACCAGGCATTGATGGTTAATACAATACTTTGCCCCTGAGGTCCAAGAAAAACAAAACAAACGATCAAAACCAAACCTATTTAAAAGGATGGTTTGTAGTTTAGCTTTTGTAAAGTGCATGCTTTTTCTCACTAGATTTTTTTTCTCCTACTAATCTTTTTAAGCAGCATTTTTCTTCTCCATTTCAGTAGCCGGGTCTCCACATGTGGGTTATCTTTGTTCATAAAGATCTCAAGCATCAGGAGCCTGGGGGACCCCTGTGGTGGGCGCCAAAGTCTCATTAGGGCAGCAGGAAGGTTAGGCTGGCTCAGGAGAGGGGAAGATGTATTAGCATTTTGACACAGCCGGTGCTGGGTGTGAGTAACGGTCTGATCCAAATGGACTGGCATTTTGAACTGGGCATTCGGAAGAGGGAAGGACGAGCCTGTCAGTGAGACCAGCTCTGCCGCAAGCCACAGTTCTCACCCTCGGAATCTGCTGCTTTGAGGATGCAGGGCATCTAGTGAACCACTGGGAACTGAGTGAAATGTCTTTGTGTGTTCCACGGCGTGCCGAGCCCTGGAGGACACAGAACACACCGTGGGTCCCTTTCTGGGCCACAAGCCATGCTAAGCGTGTGCTCTGTCTTCACCCTCAGAGCACCCCATCACAGCCATATTATTGATATTACAATTGTCCACTGTGTGTGTATTCCTGTGTGCGCCTCGGGGACACTGAGTATAAGGCAGTGGTTCTCAACCTTCCTAAAGCCGTGAACCTTTAATACAGTCCCAAGGGGTTGCGACCCACAGGTTGAGAACCGTTGGTGTAAAGGAAAGGCAAGGGGCTCTGAAGTCAGGCTCGTCTTGGTTCAAATCCCAGAGTTCCCACTGTCAAACTTGACACATCTGTTTAATTTCACCTCTTTAAGCTCAAGGTTTTCATCTGCCGAATGGGAATAACGACACTTATCTTACAGGACTGCGCAAGAAGTAAAGTGATAATTCCCAGCAAGCATTTAAAAAGTTTCTGTCATATATTAAATGTTCAGTAAATGGCCTCTATTTTTTTTCTTAAGAGAGTACGATCTCTAAATAATTTTATCTTCATATCCCTATAGGACGCAATACCTGGGAACATGTTCATTCGTGTTCTGTTGAATGAATGAATGAAGCGCGTGCTGCATGAATGAATGAAGCGCGTGCTCTTTGAATATGAGCACTCGAGTATTTACAGTCTCCACAGCCTTCATTCTGGTCAACCCCATGGCAGGCAGCTCTGAGACAGGGCAAGCTGTCTCTCCCAGAACCTCGCTTGCACCCCTAGCTGGGACTTAACTGGAACAAAGGGCCTGAGAATCCCTTGGCTCTGCACCGTGGAGAGAAGGAAACAGGCTCTCTGGTCTGTCTGCCAACACTTGCCAAGAAGAACCACTCAACCCAAACCTCTTCTTTTGCTTCCCAAAGTTTCCTGGATAGTCATAAGAAGGTGGCTGGCGCCAGATTCTCCTTCTGTGTGCAAATTAGAGGTGTTGAACCCCCAGCCTCAAGGAGGAGGCAAAGATTGGGTCCTGAGCCCAGGGCATAGGCTCTGCTGCCTGGCTATAATGCCCAGGCCCACTTCCTAGCCTCCCACACCCAGATTCTGCTGTTTCCTTTCAGGAGTGGTGGAGACTCCAAGGATGAAGGGAGGGGAGACAGGACCTAGGATGGGCACCCTCTTCTGTGTCCCCAAAAGACCCTGTGTTGCTGAGTTGATTTTCACCTCTCGGACACATGGCTGTGAGTCCCACCCCTTTGTGAGCCCCTCATTCAAGCCTACAAGTGACGCTGGGAATGGCCCTGCACCCGGGGATCCTGGGAGGAGGCTGGAGCTTGAGTGAAAAATCTTGCCTTTGCAACTCACTGGCCATGGGATTTTAGATAAGTTACTTTTGTTCTTGGAACCCCATGGTTTGCATCTGCAAAATGGGACACTAGTGCCCACTTCTCAGGCCTGGTGTGAGAATTAGCAGCAATACGTGCACATATGAGGTAACCCAAAATGCCTCGACCACCCACAGTCGCTGCCCCACCTATGCAGGGGCTGGGGTACGGTGAAAGGCCTGGTAGATCCCAAGCCCCAGATTTGCTGAGCGGTATGTGCTAAAAATAAGCGTTTTTCTCATTTCCGTAGCTTGGTCAGCAGAATGGAGAGACCCTGGCAGACCCTTGAAAAGCCTCACCAGAGCTTGAATTGTGGACAGCCCCTGTGGATCCCGCTTACGGAGAGAAATTTAAGAGGCAAACAAAACATGACAAGCTACTCAGAATTAACAATGGGCCAGATGGTAATGCTAGTTTGAAGCAATAAAACATGATAAATAGCTTCCTGCTGCTACTCCTGGTCAATTTCAATATTTAATAATTCCACCACCACCCCACCCCCTCATTTGGCCCCCTCCACAGGCTCCTGTGATGACTCCCCGCATTCAACTCACAGAACAGACACTTCTTCACTTTCTGAAGGCATCAGCAGAAAGTGCCGCTGCTCAATTGTCATGTGAGAGCTCTCAGCCCTCGAAATGATAATTAATCTGCTTACTTCTCCCAAAGACGCTCTGTCTCATGCCTCTCCTGGTTGCCAGGGAAGGCTGTAACAGAGCTGCGGCTGGCGCGATAGAAGCGCTCACCCTGTTGACTCAGTGACTACTGGTATTCCCTGAGTTTTGCTTTTGAATTAAAGAAAGCGGGATGTCGGGGTGGTCGGTGGTCATCTTACTCCAGGACCGATTAGGGGGAGAAGGCAGCCCAGAAAGCAGGGGGAGGGGCCCGAGCTGGGTTGGTGTTGGACCCTTATCCACCAGCCATGACCCTGAACCTCAGTTTCCTCCTCTGTACAATGGAAATAAGCCTACCTACCACCAGAATTCCAACCTGTGCTGCACTTGGGGAGTGCCTGGCAGGGTGCTTGCTTGTAGGTAACAGCCAACAACTAGCAGCTGGTAACACCACTACCAAACGTGAAACCAAGCAGCCAGTAGTGCCCCAGAGCCAGTGCCCTGCAGGATGGGCCTCCCGGGCATCTCTGTGGTCGGGAAGTTTCTAGCCCCTGGAGTGTGGGGCAGGATCTGCCAGGCCAGTGCCAGCTGTCAGACAGAACACTCCCAGGGTTTGCCCACTGGTGCCCACTAATAAGAGCAACTGCCTTGCACTGTCAGTGAGGACGCCAAAGACCTCAGGCAGCTCTGGAGAGCAGGTACTGTTGGTGCCATTTTACAAATGGGGACTGGAGATGGGAGGGGAAATGATTCTTCAGGCTGATATTGGCAGGAAATGGCATTGGCATTTCTGATTTCGATCACCCCACCTCTGACTGCACTTCTGCTCCACAGATTGATTGCAGGAGCATGCTCCTCTCCCGGGAACCCCTCCTCTGTGCGCCCAGTCTTCAGGGAGTCCTCCACGTGGAGGGCAAGGTGGGGTGCTGGGGTGCTGCAGGCTCACAGTTACTGTGAAATCCTGGTCACCTGCACTGCAGTTTACTCGTGTGTGAAATGAGACTCAGTGCCTGCTGCACTGGTTCACGGGGACAGCTAATGAGAGAGTATGCATGGATGGACCTGGCAGTTTTGTGATGAGCTGTACAAACGTCAGTTACAGTTATTACAATTTTTTAGAAAAACACCCTCTGTGAAGAAAAAGATCAGAAACTCCTTCCCCTAAAGGTGGATTCTCTAACAAAATCCTTCACCACATAACCTAGAGTAGTGATTTTCAACCAGTGTGCAGTGAGAGGACCTTAATGTTTTTCAACCTTTTTTTATCTCACGGCACACTTGAACCTATAGTTAAATTTCCATGGCACATTTAAATTATGTTGACCAAGAACAAAGGGTAGAAAAAGAATATACTTACTGTGCTTTGAACTTCTTTCAAAAGTAATTTAATTAATGGTCTTTAAAAATGTTCATGAAATACCTAAGATCCTCTTATGGCACACCAGCTGAAAATCACCGATCCAGAGGCTCAAGATTAAATTATCTTGTGCAGCATTTAAGGCTTTTCTAGCTCCTGGGACCCTGCCTCTGCACCTTCTCACATCCCTTTTTGCTCTGGCCCATCTGAGCTACTTGGGGTGGTCTGAGCTCAATAACCTTCTCATAATAGCCATGCCAAGGCTGAGCAACCCCACGCCAAGCGTCTGCCCCTCCCTATTCACCTGCTCACTGGGCACACCCTTGATGAGGAGCTCCTCTCTGGGGTTCTGTGGTAGCTACCCAAGCTTCCTCCCTTCTACCCTGCATCACATCACCCAGAGCAGGTTTCTCATCTGCCTCCCAATCTACAGGGAGTTCTCCAGGATAGGGACCAAGCACTCTCACTCCAGTCTGCCCAAGGCCTGGAGAGATGGGCTGAGGCATGAGTGAATGAATGAATGAATGAGTGAGTGTCCCCAGTATAGACAGAATCAAAGCCATAAGCCAAGATGAGGGATGCCAGTAGTGCAATTAGAATTTGGTAGCAGACTGTGCCCTGGTATTAAATCCAGCTCAATCCCTATAATGATGTCAAGAACTGATGGGATCACCTGTCTCCTGTCCCCACCTGGCCCCTTGACAGGAAGGAATAGAAAATGTACCACCCCTGCCTTGGAGACCCCCATGGGATGTCGGGAGCCGTCCGGTACCTGAGTCCCGCTGGTCCAGGGTTACCGAGTTCCACCTCCTTGTGATGTCGATGTAGAGTATGTCTATGGCGGCCATAGACAAGCTGCTGCTGCTGAGTCTGCAGTTCCTGCCAAAGACGGGAGGGAAACATGTCACCTCGAGACCAAACCCTGTCCTGTCTGTCTTTACCCCACTCTGCTGTGGGCTGGACGTTTGTGTCCCCCTAGAATTCACATGTTGAAATCCCCCCATCAGTGTGATGGTATTGGGAAGCAGGGCCTTCGAGAGGTGAGTAGGTCACACTGGTGGAGCCCTAGTGAGTGGAATTAGTGCCCCTAACAGAGGATACATTCCAGATCTTTCTTTTTCTCTCTGCTCTCCACCCTATGAAGATACAAGAAGGTGGCATCTGCAAACCAGGAAGTGGGCCCTCACAAGACCCTAGACGTTCCAGCCTTCAGAACTGTGAGAAATAAAGGTTTGTTGTTCAAGCTGCCCGGTCTATGGTACCTTTGTTCTAGCATCCTGAGCTAAGGCGATGTCTTTACGCAGGCTGTGTTCCCTGCCTGGGTTGTCCTCCCTTCCCACAGTGGGAACTATGGAAGGGTGTATGGCAGGGAGGGGTGGGAGAGAAGGCTGGAAAAGTGCATGAGGTTCAATCCTGTGGATTCCTGCTAGTTCAGCCATTTGGTTAATTAGGAGTCTAATGGACTGGGAAGAGCAAGGACTTTAGGAGAGCAAGTCTCTCTGCAATCTGGCTCTGCCACTTGGAAGCTGAATGGCCTTGGATAAACTATTTCACCTTTCCAAGTCTCAGTGGCC
Organism: Perodicticus potto; assembly: GCA_963574655.1. NCBI lineage: Eukaryota > Metazoa > Chordata > Mammalia > Primates > Lorisidae > Perodicticus > Perodicticus potto. Next base: position 14,015 of record CAUYRH010045557.1, read on the forward strand.
CCACCTATAAAGCCAGTGATCTTTGTTAAAGTTACTCAGTGTCAACTTGGCTTTACACAGCAATGTAGGTCCCAGCTTACTCCAGAAGGGAAGGAGAATGCCATATATCAAATGCACCCTTTGCATATGGCCTCACCTTCCTCCCCATCAGTCTCTGGGAGGAGGAGGAGGCCTGCAGCGCTGCCCTCTCCTGCGGGTGTCCAGGTGGCTGATTGTGTCATGCTCGGGTGACCCAGTGATGACAGCACATCACCAGCACAGAAGTGATTCCTCACTGGAAATGCTCACCAGCTGAGTCCCTGAGGCTGCATCTACAGATGGGCTCAAGGCCTCTGTACTTCACCTATCTTAATCTGTCACCTGAAGATTTCCCATAAGCCCTGAATCAGCCACACTAGGCCCGAGATTTATAGAGCAGAACAGCATGGGCTGGGGCCTCTCCCCTTTGTGTGGCTGACACAGCACAGCTGGAGAGGTTCCTTGATGATCATTCCTGACTTAAGGGAGTCACCTGGAAGTGACAGGAGTGGGGAGGGGCAGGCCCCGAGCTTGAGATATTTTGCTTGTTGGGTACAGCAAGGCCACAGTAACCAGGTTTGCAGTCTGATGGCGGAACTGGTGTTCCTAGTCTAAGCCATGGCATGGAGAGGGTGATTAGAATCTTCCTTTTCCTTCCATGCCCTTCTGGGGTGTTTTGCTCTGGAAATGTAGGGCAGCATCTGGCATATTGAAAAGAGCATGATTTGGGGCAGCAGAGAGAACAGAAATGTAAATTCCGACTCTGCTACTTTTTCTAGATCCGGGATGGTGGGCAATTTCCTTATACGTTGCCTTTATTTCCTAGTGTCTAAAATAAAGATGATGGGACCTGCCCACATGGTTGTTGAGGGATTGAGTACCTGCGAAGGACCTGCCATGGTGCCCGGAATCGAGGAGCTCACAGTAATTGTTGGTTTCCTTCCTGATCCCCCCATCTTTTCCCTCTTCTTCTCTCTGACCTAGAACCACCTCACCCTGGAGGCTGCCTAAAACCAAATGTTCAGTGAGTGACCCACTCTGGAGAGGTGACACTCACCAGGCAGGCTGGGGGGTGCCTTGGGCATCCTGGAAATTAGACCTCTGGGCCAGCTGTCAGGTTGGCTGAGTTACAGTCAATGCTGCTCGCAACTTCTCAAATGAATCCATGTCCATCACCCCAGCTGATGATGAATTGCTTCTTTGATTTCCCATTTGTCGTTATCTCTTGTGTGAATAGCTCCATTAGGAACCGGACAGGGGAGGGGTTGATTGGCAAGCAAGGTTTGGGCATATAGAGGCCCATCTCCAAACCCATACATGCCCCTAAAGATGGTGGCTGGGTGTGCTGAGTGAGGCCGGTACTCGTCAGGTACCAGCACCCTGGCCCCGTCCCCCTCCTCCCTGCCTTTCTTGCAGCCGTGTTTCCCAGGCCGTCAGGGCACACCCTGCTTCCTCCTGGTCTCCCGCTCCATATTTCACTCACAAGTCACTGTGGCAGACTTCAAAGCACATCAGTGCACAGTTATTGAGTGCCAGTAACAACATGTCAGCAGATGCAAAGGTTTTCACATCACCTGTCACCAACGTGGCTCTCTCTACTGGGGTCTGCTGGGGACGATGCTCCATCTCTCCCAAGCTATTCTCACAACCCACATTGCTAATTTCCAAAGCTTCGTTAGGAATGGCTGCCTGTTCTCTAATTATCATATCAGTGTCCTCTGGACTACCTGCTCTCCCATGAGACGCGAGTGCTGCCTGCCTCGCTCTGTGGGTTAATGGAGTATAAAGGGGAAAAACAAACTGACCACTGGAATATAGTGATTTTTTTTTTCTCTGACAGGTAGAAAATAGAAGTGTCCAACCTTTAGCAGGAGCTGTAATTTACCAAAGAGAATTCTCCATCTATCCCTTTTCCAAGGTAGCTTGTCTTCCCTGGTGAAACCAGCAAGTGCAGTTGATTGTAACATCTGCCGCTGGGATAGAGGAAGGATCTGTGCTGGCTGCAGGAGATGGGAAATGTTTTGAAAGAATTTTGATTCTGTTGGCATTTCTTGGGCACCATCTGTATGCCAGGCCTATTCCTGCTCATCAGCTCTCTGGATCTTTATAACCATCCTATGAGGGAAGTATTCCTTGCCCCATTTCTATGAAGGGTAAGCTAAGGCTCAAGACAAGGGATGTGACTTGCCTGAGTTCACACAGATGGGACTCACATCCAAGCCTTCCCTGGAGGATTGAGTAGTAGGTTTGGGAACTGTCTGGAGATACCCAGTCCAGGGCCACAGAAGGAATTCACCTAGTAAAGCTGGAGCCTCTAGAATGCTCCTGTTGGGAGCTTTGGGATAGCGGCTGGGGGTAAGGCAAACAGAGCCACTTGGATACCAGTTCTCCCAGGTTTGTCCCCGTGGTCACCAAACATTTTCAATCAACTCAAACAGGGAATGACTCCAACAATCACAGCATTGGAATGAAATTTCCACCCATCTCTCCACTCAGTCCCCTGTGCGGCAGCCTTCAAGCCCATGAACAATGCAGAGCTGGATGGGTCCTGGACAGTACGCTCTGAGAGTGTGAGTGATCTCAGAGTCCGGGATAAAACTGTGAAGACGGCTTAGCTCTTAATCGTTGAAAAGAGTTTCCCCTTATGCCTTGGGATGCACTTCTGCAACTGACTGATGAGTGGAAGGATGAAATCTTCAGTGGAAGAGAAGTCTAAGAAGTATGGTAACATGAAAGGCCAGAAAAATTCCTCAGAAAGGATAGGCTAGATACGTACACAGACAAAGCAAACTTTGGAGGCAAATGCAGTACTTTGAATCTTGGTTTTGCCGTGTGACCTTGCACAAGTCTTGGGAGGTCTCTGTGTCTAGATTTCCTTCTAGGGCTCTTTTAAGGACTAGCTCAGTGCCTGGCCCACAGGGGGAAGTGGCAAATGACAGTTCCCTTTCTTCCTCTCAGATTTAGAACCAGGTTGAAGAAAATTTGTTTCTTCCCCCCAGAATCAAAGGAATTTGTGCACATGTGATAGGAGAGAATCACGAATCATTCAAGTTCATTAGGAGCCCAAGTACAGAAAGATTTCAAATGATCATCCTATTTCCTCTTAACAACTACTGACATCTCATGGGAAACTTAGGAATCAAGTTTTTCCACTCCATAAAATCCTACTTATAGAATTTCTTTTGTGTTCATTCTTCTCTGGGCAGAGAAGAAGCTTATTTTTTCCTGGAAAGGTTTCTATAAGGTAAAAACTAAAAAATGATCAATATTTATTTTTAAAAAACACACTGAACATCCGGGAGACACTAAACATCCAAGGGAAAGAAGACAACTCCAGTTTAAAATGTATAGATTTGTAAAGGCCCTTGACATCCATGGCATAGGTCCCTGGACAGGGATCATCCCAGATGGGGGAGATTTTTGAAGTCACTGAGGAGTTAATGACACAGGGGAAAGCAGGGGACCTTATGCTTCTCTTCTAGAACATTCTAATACATCATGTTGCTCAGAGACTAACTCCCACCCCACACACACACAGCTACCCATTGTGAAGCATATTATTCCCTCATGATAAAAGGGAGTGGAAGGGAAAAAGAGAAAGAGTGAAAACCATTCTCTAATTCAAAAGGAGACCCAGGATCAGAAGACTCAAAGTGAAATAGCCCTGCGTGAAGCGACTGGTCTAGGAGCAGAGACTCTGTCACATTCCCTTGAAACAAACCCGGCTTTGGCAAACTGTTTAACTCCTGGGCTGCTGTGATGGAAAATGTGGCATATGCAAATTGATGTCAGATGCTGATGTAGAGTCTGTTTGGAAAAAATGTCCTGAGTGAGTTACTCGGGATGCCCCCAAATTAGTAACACACTGGAAGGAGATGAACAAAAAATGCATTTCCCTCAAAGAAATCTGTCAGGCTGAAGAATCAATCAGATAATCTCTATTTCTCAGAGAAAGAGATGCCTCCATACCCCAGCAATTATTATAAACTACAATTTTTAAAAAGAAAGGAGAGGTGCTTAATTCCCCATAACACGTGCTACTATCATATGCCTCCTGATGAAATGACACGAGAAGCTGGTTAGATAAGAGTTAAGTCTAGACAAGAGAACAACAGTTCATTATTTTTCATTTCTTGGTGAAAAAAGAAAAATAGAATATGGCCAGACTGGCATTAGCATAATTCACTCCGAAAACTGCTGATCTATGCAGCACGTTATGAGCGATGGACGCAGAAAATAAATTCAATTGGAGAGTTTATTATTTTCTCCCCTCTAAGTTCTTTTCAAGGGACTTGGAGAGAAGGAGTGGGCAGAACAGATGAAAAGCCAAGTTCAACTTCTGCCATTTGCGTGGGAGCATTGAGAGGAGTGTGTATCTCACCAGGGAATTCGTCTTTTTCAAAGTGCTCCCCGGAAGGGCACTTGGCTCGTTTTAACATATGGTATAAATATTATTAATTCATTATGAAGCAAAATTTAAACCAAAATGGAAAGTGGAGAGAGAGAGAGAGAAGTTGTTAGCAAGAGGAAAATGCTTGCTGTTAAATTTAGCAGACAAGACTGAACATACTCAGATAAATCTAAAAGCACAGAGTATCATCTTTTACGATGAGGTTGCTATTGGGATTTCTTAGTATATTTTAAAAGGAAAAAATCTATTAACAGTTGTACGATATTTTTTCCACTCTTTCTTGCATTCTCAATTGCTACAGACCTCTTTGGGGTAGCAGGGGAGGCAAGGAGAGGGATCACTGCCTGAGGCCATGTGCTTTGGCTGCCTGGTCCCCACCTGAAGACGTGATTCCTCAGTCTCATAGTCACACGGATTAGGAACGACGGCTACAGGACCTCATAGTCTCCAATGTCACAAAAATTGGGTTTTCATGCAAATGCCCTTAATTACCGAGAGCAAAAGGATGGAACATCATAAAACCTATCACGTGGAGACAGATTTGCAGCGATACGTTTGACATCACCCAGTTCCAGTCTGAGAGCATTTTAAGGATCTTCTTTGCTAAAATCTTTCTCAATTCTGTTTTCTTTTCAAGACTGTGTATAAACATAGCAGTCCTCCTTAGAGGGCTGACACCGGAGGTCCCCCACCAATGGCTTCCACTTCGATGGAATCCACAGTGTTTAAAATTATTTTTCAAATTGCTAACATTTATATAGGTGAGTTAGATTTTACATAAAACTTACTATCTCTAGCTTTTCTTGAAAAATTGAAAGCTCTGGGGATACTGAGCCCAGCAGCAGCCCCTCCTTTGGACAGAGGACATGATCTCCAGCTGAACACAGCCCTGGCCTCCAGACCTTGTATGTCCTGGTCTCCAGTTTATGCTTCTTGCTTGCCCCATGGGCGCTTGAGATCTTGATTCTTACACCATGAGCTGTTTTTTTCAAATGTCCCCCTCTCACCTCTGTTTTGATAGGATTTTATTAGGAGTGAAAAGGAAGCATTTAAGTCTCTACCATCAATTTAGCCTGGATGATAGACCCTTTCCTGACTGCTCAACATGGGCCACACGCGAAATCAATTCTCAAAGCTCTCTGTACCTCCTGGACTGTGTGTTTCTCCCTTTCCTACCTGGCAAACTCCCACCTCTATCAGTCCAAACCTGCATTCTCTCGGGGGCTGGCCTTGATTCCAGCAGGCAGGGGAAGCATCCCTGCCTCCATACTTGCAGCACTCTGCACTCACCCCTGCTGAGAGCCACTGCCCCTGGACTCTGCCAAAGGATTGCATTTAATCATCTGTTCAGTGCATGCTTTCTGTTACCTTAATAGTTCCTTGAGGGCAGACAGAGTTCCATTATTTATCTTTGAAGGTCCTGTGGCTACCAGGTACTCTGGAAGAGTTGTTAGGTGGAACCAGACAATTGCTAAGATAGGACAGATCTCACAGGCAAGGGGTCCCACAGCTCCCAAGATCTCACATGCATAAAGCCAAGCCATACCTTCTTTCTCTCTAGTCTCAAGTCTTCTGTGCAATAGTGCAGAGGCTGGGGAGGACCCAGAAATGCCTTTCCTGGCTCCAGAAGGCCTGGGCCCCTGGATGTGTTATGTTGAGAAAAGAACTCCAGGTTGCTAAGCCTCACCATTCTTCAGGGCCCCCAAATGTTTCCACAGTTACTCACAATTGCTCTTGCAACCCGAATCCTCTGTCACTAACTTAATTTCCTTAGGTTACCAGGTCCAAGAATCATATAGGGGCAGAGACTACCCACCTATCTTTGCTCTTCCTCCTGTTTTCCAATATAATGGGATAATACTATGTATAGCTATTTCTGAACTTCCATGCAGATGGTGGTAGCCGATAAGATAGAAAAACAGAAGTCATTGAATACAGCTTTGGGGAAAGCTTTTTAAAGGGATCTAATTCATCTGGTGAAGGCCTTTGTTTTTCCTGCCTTCTTCCTGCTTGGAACTCAGCCATGATGGCTGGAAGTTGAGCAGCCATCTTGTGACTGTGAGGCAACCCTGAAGTTAGAACGGATGAGCAAAAAGACAGGAAGTGGGGCATTGATCATATTGTGACGTCATGAACCAGCCCTAGAACCCTCACTGGGAAAGTTCCTATTACATCAGACAAAATTGCTTTCACTATTTAAACCATTTATAGATGTGTATCTATTTCTGAAAGTCAAAAGTAATTCCTAAATGAGTCAGAGGGTGTCATGTTAGGCAGTCTTTTCAGTCAATGCGTCTGTTGACTTTTTCAAAAATTCCCACTGCCTAATGGAAATAATAATCATAAGGCTCCCACTGAACAAGCAACTCCAATGAACCAGGCATTGGGTCAGGATATACAGTAGAACCTCCATAGTTGACCACCTCCTTAAGTTGACCTAATTTTCATAGACTGGACATACACCATATGTATGTATCAGTACAGTAGGGCTCTCTCTTCCTGTTGACCACCTCTATGTGTTGACCAATATGTTACCTTCCTTGGGTGATTAACTTACAGAGGTTCTACTGTATTACTTCATAACAACCCTGCAAGGCAGGAACGATTATTACTATTTTGCAGAAGAGAGAAATAAGACTTGGAGAAGAAAAGGAATTTGCCCAAAGCCTCACAGGTGTTAAATAATGTTTTGACCTTGAAGCCAGACCTGTCTGACCCCAAAGCCTGTGCTCTTTCTACCCCCCTGTGGTTTCTACCCACTACCCCACACACCCTTGAAACAAAGATAATCCCCTTCTCAAAATCACCATGCCAGGACTGCTTCAGGTGTACTGAAATGGCAAAAATTCCTGCCAGTATTTCTGTTTACCAGCCTATCAGGCATAGCAGAAGGCTAGAGTTAGAATTTATACCACTTCTCTGGAGAAAAGCCTTTGACAAAAATGGTTTCCAACTCAAGACTTCTAATAATTTGTTTTAGTGAATGAGACTGTGGCAAGCGTGACTTGGAGGTGTAAGATAAAAATATTAAAACCAATAATGAGAAAAACCATAGTAACATCAAGGGCTAGCGGATATGTTCTTTGAGGTGCATATGCTACAATTAATTGCTGGTAAACGTTTTCCTGTCGGGGCCAGTTCACATTTGTTAAAGGATTTAGAGTCATTCATTTAACACACACTTAATGAAAACATACTTTGTTCCAGATCCTGTGCATGACCACATATATGTGTGTGTGTGTGTGTGTAAATTTTATACAAATACATATAAAATTTCATGGGATTTTTTTTAACTTTGTAAGAAGAAAATAACATTTATTGATCGGTTATCACAAGCTAGATGTTTCTATGCAATCTTAACAAATCTTACATACGCTATCATAAGGCAGGGGCAGTGTCATTCCTATATTGCGGGATGAAGATTTCCGATGCTCATTAACTCACCCTAGAGCCACTTGTCCCAGAAGCTAGTAAGTTCTCTGTATTGCCCCAAAGTGCCCCACAGGGTACAGACAAATTAATGAGTAATCTTGAGAAACTGTGTGGCAATGGCAGGCTGGGCAAAAATATAATTTCTTTGTTACCTCAAGTTTTATCTTTGAAATTCATGCAAATTTGCATTATGCTCTACAACCCTGTATTTTTATATTAGAACAAATGCATTAAAATATTTATCAGCTAAATTATTTAACTTTTCCCTCCTGAAAGTGACACTTTGGAAAGATGGGCCTTGTGTCTCTGTGGTGGCTTCGTGTACACCCGACACACAGCTACGTACCACGGGAGACCCCAGCGGAAGCAGCACAAGGTCTGTCTGACTCCAAGGGGTGATTTTTAATATGCGTTTTAAGGACCCCTCTCAAAGTAGCACAGAACTGTTTTTTTTAACCATGACCATAACCGCAAACAGGGTACTGACCCAGCGCCTCGGATGTTCCCAAGTCCGGGAGATGCCACCAGCCAGGGGTGGGGCAGGACTCCACCCGGCCCAAAGCCCAAGCCACAAGGGGCTGATCTCACTGACCTTATGAAGGTGCGAAAGCCTGTCGGCCCCAACTTCATGGTTCCCTTGATTCCCAGGAAGCGGATAAACAAATTGGCCATCCTGTCCACCAGGCGCAGGTAGTTGAACTGCTTTGCGTACTTGGGGAACACCTGCTTGAGGCAAATGGAGGGCAGGTGGGCTTCGGGATTGACCGTGCCGTCGGGGGCGCCGGTCTGCTCGCTGTCCAAAAGCTCTTCCTTTCCAGCTAAGGGCTTCTCAAGCTGCTGGGACCTGCAGGACACAAAGAGGGGATGATACTGCGCTTTCCCCTGCACGTTCTCCTTTACTGGAAATGTACCACCACCTCGGGAACCAGGCATTCCCGGTATTTTATTTTACAGACTGGAAAACTGACCTCCAAGAAGTGACCCACCCAGCTTTACACAGCCAGTGTGAAACAAAGCCAGGACTTGAAGTCAGGGCAGAGCCAGGACTGGAAACTCAGGCGTCCTCTGCTCTGCCATCCTGTTTCCCTAGTGTGGGAAATTTCCTCTACTGTGCTCGCGGTGCCAGAGAAGACTCCATTATGTAGCAGTCTAGGTTTGATTTCAAACTCTTACTTATGGGTAGTAATTGAATAATTAAGAAATATAAAAATCTCATTGAGGGCTGGCAAGAAGCCATAGCACACAGTTCAATGAACAATTTGCAAAGATGCGTCGGTTACCCAGTTCCAGGAATAGGGATGATTACGTTTCTGGCTTAACTGTTTTCTTATTTGGAATTCATACAAGAAAAAAAAATGATCATGGTGTTGCGATTCCTTAGTCTGGAAATTATTCTGATATTGTAGGAACCAGCAGTTAATAACCCTAAAATATCCCCCTCCAGCTGGGAATGTTCTTCTCACCTCAGACCTGCATCTCATTTCCCTTCACCCTAAATCTGTGTCCCCCCTCCCCTTTGAATGTCACCACCATCTGTCAGTTATTCAGGCAAGAAAAAATTAGACTAAAATGGTGACTCCTCCCCTCCCTCTGCTGGCACAGCTAGTTCTGCATCCTGAGTGCTGCGGTCCACGCTTGTCTCTGCCTGGTCTCTGTCAACTCTTGCCCGTACTGTGGCACCAGGTCCTCTGGCCTCCAGCTTTGCCCATCTGTAAATCTGTCCTCCACACCAGCACCTGAGTCACCGCTTTTAAGCCAACTCTCAAGTCTGCACTGCCCATTCTGGCACTCAAGTCCTTCCTGATGTCCTCTCAGGCCTCCTCGTTTCCAACCACTGCCCCAGCCAGGGACACTAGTCCCTCTGGCCTTGCTGTCCACTGGCCTGCCCTGTGCCCACAGACTCAGTGTTCCCTGGACACTCAGCTCCCTTCCCACTCAAGGCTCTTTCTCTGTGCTTATAGCTCAGCTCCCTCTCCTGGCTCCTGTCCTGTCCAGGGCTGGGGTCAGATGTAAACCTCCCCTGCTCCCCTCACACACACTTATGTCCAGTCCTAAGGCAGAGCCCTTAGCAGGTAACACCGTTCAACTGAATAACTGATGCGGGAAGATTATAAGGCTGTCTCATGGTACCAAGACACAGTGCTCATTGGTACCTAGCCCATTCTTTTCTCTTGAATAAATGGCCTTGAGCCCAGAGCCCACACCCCCAAGCAGACACACCATCAGTGCCCAGGAGGGGTCATCTTGGTGTCTCGTACATGCTATCCCTGGGCCCCAGCTGCCCGGCACACATTTGCTGCACTTCCAAAGCCAACAGCAATGTCTCCTTGACTACTCTGACAACTCTCCTTCTCTCTTGCTTTTTTTTTTTTTTAGACAGAGTCTCATTATGTGGCCCTCAGTAGAGTGCTGTGGCGTCACAGCTCACAGCAACCTCAAACTCTTGGGCTTAAGCAATTCTCTTGCCTCAGCCTATAAGTAGCTGGGACTACAGGCGCCCACCACAAAGCCTGGCTATTTTTTGTTGCAGTTGTCATTATTGTTTAATTGGCCCTCGGTGTATGTGGCTGGCGCTGTAACCACTGTGCCATGGGTGCCAAGCCTGACAACTCTCTTTCCACGTCTGTTCCTGGGACTTGCTTCCTCGTCCCCTTGTCATGCTCACACTGCACTGGTGTATGTGCCTGTCTCTCACTGTCTTGTGAGTTCATTGGAGGCACCGGCCAACTCTTATGTTTGTAGGACCTGGCACAGAGTAGGTGCTTGGGAATGTTTCGTTGAATCTGTAGAATTGAAAGCGTTTGCTTTGAGTAGCAACATAAGCCTCAAGATATGAAGGTTGTGATGCTTTGTGCCCTGTGAGCCTTTGAAATGTGAAAGAAGTTCAAGAGAGAAACAACATGCTCACAGCCCTGCCCACCTGGTCCTCCCCTCTCCGAGCAAGAGAACGCCCTTGTGAGAATAAAAAGTCACGCTTCCTTCTAAGTGGGTCCTGATGCTGGTCTCGAAGCAAGGACGGGCAGAGGGCGGAACCGGAGAAGCACGGAGGAAAATCTCTTGTCAAGTTCAACCGTGTGGCGGGTTCTGGGGGAAAGAAATGCTCCCTCCTACAAAGAGGAGGGTCCTCATTCCTTGGGAGAGGCAAACGTTCCCACAGGGCTGCAATTTTCCTTCAGCTAAAGTGATTTTGTCATCATCACCTTGAACTTAAGACAGTAAATAAAAGTCAGGTGGTTACTTTTCAGATGAAATGAAATGTTTTCCCATTAAGGTTATAGGAAGAAACATGAGGGGAAAAATGACACTCTTACCAGAAATTAGCTCTTAAATTACTGGGTAAGTGGCAATCACCGCCTTTATAAGCACTCAGTAAGTTTTTGTTCAGGGGGAAGATTTGAGAATGTACAGTTTGAATACACTCAATAACAATGAAAATAGCTCCGAGAACTCTTCAATCAACAGAATTGTCCCACGTTTATGATCTCATTTGCTCTTCAACACCACTCTGTAAACTAGGCTGTTATCACCCACCCTGCGCCCCAGAGGAAGAACCTAGGCCTAGGAAGGTGTTGCCCCTCCCCCCACCGCCCCGGTTGGGCTGAACTGGAATTCCGTATCAGTTCTTCTAATCCTGTGCTCTTTCTATTACACTAGCCCATTTTTCCAGAGCACATCATGGTTCACAATGGGGCTACAACATCGTAAGTACTATAATCTATTTCTTATTTTAAAGAGATGTTTAGATTATAATAGTAATTCATGTTCTTGTAGGCATTTTGACACATGTATAAAGGAGTTAATCATTGGCAATCACACAACTTGGAGATAAACGCTATTAACATTTTGCTTTCTTATCTGTATTTATAAAGTTATCACATGCCTCCTTTCCTTTCCTTTTCTTTCTTTCTTCCTTCCTTCATTTTACTTACTCTGTTGCCCTGGGTAGAGTGCCAGGGCATCGTCATAGCTCACAGCAACCTCAGTCTCTTCAACTCAAACGATCCTCTTGCTTCAGCCTTGCAAGGACCTGGGACTACAGGTGGCTGCCACCATGCCTGGTTAATTTTTCTATTTTTAGTAGAGATGGAGTCTTGTTTTTGCTCAGGCTGGTCTCAAACTCATGAGCTCAAGCTGTCTACCTGCCTCAGCCTCCCAGAGTGTTAGGATTACAGGCGTGAGCCATTGCACCTGGCCTTCTTTCTTTATTTTTTAAAGCAACTACAAGTGTTTTTATTATGAGAATTTTTTTTTTTTTTTGAAACAAGAGTCTCACTTTGTCACCCTTGGTAGAGTGCCATGGCATCATAGCTCACAGCAACCTCAGACTCTTGGGCTCAGGTGATTCTCTCGCCTCAACCTTCGGAATAACTGAGAATATAGGTGCCTGCCACAGTGCCTGGTTATTTTTAGAGATGGAGTTTTGCTCTAGCTCGGGGTGGTCTTGAACCGGTGAGCTCAGGACAAACCACCCTCCTCGGCTTCCCAGAGTGCTAGGAATACAGGCATGAGCCACAACGTCTGGGCCTTACATGAATATTTTATAAAATGCCTAAGTCAGGGCTTTTGGTATGCCCGTTACCAGAGCAGGGTTCCTTGCACCCACAAGGTAAGTTTTTTTTTTTTTTTGCAGTTTTTGGCCGGGGCTGGGTTTGAACCTGCCACCTCCGGCATATGGGGCTGGCGCCCTACTCCTTTGAGCCACTAAGTTTTTATCCCGCCCCACCCTTCTTGGTTTCCCATGTCCTTTATGTTGCTTTACACAGTGCATGGATTTTAAATCCATCTTTTAACACTTTACATCACAAGCATCTTCCCATTAAATACGTTTCCATGAGTGTAATTCTCATGACATGTAGTGTTGTGTATTAAGCCTGGACCATGATGTAATGAACTCTTCCTTTTCAGTTAGATATTTAGTGTCACAGGGCCTGACATTTGACTAAATAGTGTAGTGATCAGTCCCCTGAGCCATGTGCTTCCTCTCAGAAGCAGAAACTGTTATAGCTAGAAGTGGCTTTGGAGATCAGTCTGTCCAATGATGTCATCTGTTATTTTATTGCAGTCTAATATACTAGCGAAGGTAAAATTCACCGTATTAAAGCACATAATTCCGTGATGTTGGTACTTTGGCATTATCGTGTGACCGTGGATGCTATATAGTTCTGGAACATTATCACAGTGACGTCATTTTAGTGAAGAAATTTAAACCCAGACAGATAAGGACATCAGTGTCAGTGGCTCATGTAATCAACAGAGTCCAGGGTGGTGGCCTGCTCTGGGGTTTCCCTGGTGATGGGGATCCCACCTCTTCCAGGACCCCTCAGACTGGACAGGTTTTCCCTATGTCAGCCGGAGGGTGTCCTTCTCCGGTGCTCACCTCCTGCCCTCAGAGCCACGCAGAATGAGTCTGTTTTTTCTCCTGTGCGACAGTCTTTTCCATTTCTTTCAAGGGCAGCTGCATTGACAGGCTGACTACCACTTCCCGTCCTTCCTGAATCCCAATTAATAACCTCAAGATGAAAAGGGCCTTCGAAGCCACAGATATCATTTTCATGGACTTAACGACAAATTCAGGGGGAAGTGGTTTTATTCAACTGGAAGAAGTCACTAAAGATGTAGCTGAGATATAAGAGGAAATAAAATAATGAGAAATGGTATCTTTGCTGGAGATAATTCCAATTACCACATTGAGATCCAAACCATCGCAAATACTGTAAAATCCTGTTTTTACTTAATGGCATTTTAATGGAAATGTCAGGCTTATGAAATAAAAGTGACTGGTAAAGAAAATATAAATCAAGCTTACTAGTCTTTTGGGATAACTTTTTTAAGAATTGAATTTAGTGTATCCTTCGTTTATTAGAATAAGGGAAAGAATCCTGGCATGTTTTATCTATTAGCATTTTTCAAATAAAATGGAATTCACTTTTATTAAAACTTGGGGGAAAGTCACCTATCTTTATTTTGTCTATTTTATTGTTTAAAAAAAAAATCACCATTTATCAGGAACCATCTATATGTCAAGCATGGCGCCAAGCAATTTACCTATATTATCTCATTTGTTTTTCATAACAATTCTATGTGACAGGTAGGAACTGTTCCTATTTTACAGGTTAGGAAACTGAGGCCTAGAGAGGCTGAATATGTGCCCAAGTTCACCCAATCAGTAGCAGAATAAGAACTTATACTTGGGTTTGTCTTACAACATGCTTATGCTTGATGCTCACTAGATAGCTCTTGTGTTAATTTGGTTTAAATCAAACCAGAGACATTTCTCCTCATGTATAAGCTGGGTATATTTCCAGAAATTAACAAAGTAGGGAAGTAGACCTAGAATTTGACCCTGCTGGGTCAAATTCTAGTTTTGGAGAACTTGTTTCCATTAATTTCCATCTCTAATTAAGCATTTCTTGGATCATTTATTCATTCATGATATATTTTCCAAGCAATTACATGCCCTAAGAGCCTCAGATACAAGGATGAGGGGGGTACAGCCCTTGCTAGTCAGAAGCAGGTGACCAAGCAGTGGAAGGTAGGACCCATATATCAATAGTGACCTGGTGTCTTATGACCAGACAGCCAGCACAGGTCTAGGTCATGTGTGATCTTGAATGTCAGTGAAGGGTGCATGAATTTGGTAGTAAAAGGGCTGAGGAGAAGATGGCGGATTTTGAGGAGAGGAGGGGCAATATTAGAATGACGGTGGAGACGCATAAATCCATTAGTAGTGTGTATCTGAATCAAGAGGGAAAGAGCAGATATTAGGAAGCTATTAGAATGATCTAGGTCAACACTTCTGAAAGTGTGGTCCCGGTAGCATCGGTGTCCCCTGAGAACTTGTTAGAAATGCACATTCTTGGATCCTGCCCCAGACCTACTGACTCAGAAACTCTGAGAGTGGGCTGGGCAATTTGTTTCAGCGAGCCCTGCGGGCGATTCCGATGTAGGCTAAAGTCTAAAAATCACTGGTCGAGGTGAAAGAAAATGAGCCCTAAACTAGGGCAGTTGTAGTGGGCCCAGAGGCAGGGAGCTGAGGCAAGAGATGCTTTAAATGCACAGATTTGGCAACTACTGCTCAAATGTGGAGGACAGAAAGGGAGAGAACACCCTGGGGCCTGTTCCGGGGCAGTCCTGTGGCCTGGCAGGAGAGCCCTGTGGCGATGGGGCTGCAGGAACAAGGGACCTCAGCAGATCCTCTCTCCACCGTTGGGCCAAGATGTGTCCCCTCAAGTCACTAGGGGATTTCAAACGCACATACATGGACCACATCAGCATTCCTGAAGAAAATGCTAACTGTGCACCAAAGAAGTCCCTTAAATTAGGCCTGCTGCTAACTTAAAGAGTTGGAGGATGAAGCTGCTAAAAATAAACATAACTACCATGTAGCTCCCAGCTCTGTCACTTGACAAATCTCTGCCATCATAGAGGCCCCTGTGCCTGATGGGCCATGCCGTGCAATTTGAAGAGAGGGAAGTGGACTAGGTGAGGCGTGGGCTTCCAAATCAATGAGGAAAAGGACTTCATGAGGGGCTTCTGTCTGCTGTTCCCTCCCACTGAGACCTGTCAGGTCAGGGACCGAATGTTGGGTCCATGTTCCCTGGTTCTTGGTTCCCAGTACTGAAGAATGGTTACTGGTACCGAGTCAATGGAATAACAGAGCAAGCCCAACAAATACAAGCAAGCTGGGAACCAAGATTTATTAAGCAAGTACATTACAGAGAGAATGGGTCAGTCTGCAGGAGGGGAGAAGACCCTGGCTTTTTATTGCGTTTCTACTTTTATGCCTACATTTTAGGGCATGCTAAATAGTGGGTGGAATACTCATTTCAATTCGGGGAAGAAAATGGAAAATTTTTGGATCCAAGGCCCCTCCCTTAATTTGTCCTTACAGGGCAACTTCCCAGGGTTGCCATGACATTTGTAACCACCTCTTCCCCTTGTTGCAACAATGCCCCTTCCTCAGTGAGAACACTTGCCTGGCGACACCCTCCTCCCTTCCTCCTACAGATGATGCCACACCCACAGCAACAAAAACCCTGGGGTGGTGATATTGACAGCACACATCATGTGACAGCAGCTACTGTTTTGAACAATTTAATCTTGATAATATCCTGTGGAGTGGGTGTTATTGTTAGTCCCATTTTATAGATAAGGAAATCAAGGCACAAGGATACAAACCAATACGTGTGGGTACAGGACAGAAGCCTGGGCCGGCAGGTTCCAGGGTCCTTGCCTGTAACCCCTGCATTGTGCAGCTCCCGCACCCTGGGCACTATCAGGCGCTGAAACCTCCAGGGTCAGGCCAGTTGTTTGAGGTTTCTGCATTGGCCCCAGTGATAATCCTATGAATTAGGTCCTATAAGTGGCTCCATTTTACTGACAAGAAAAATGAGCTCCAGAGGTCACTTGCTATTAAATCTGAGCCCAGATCCGTTTGTGGTCCAAGCACAGGCAGTCTCTGCTGCATCATTCCCAGCCCTGCATAGCTGTGCAGCTGCTCTGAACTCACTTTCTCCTGACTTTCCCAGGCCACATGAAGCTTAAGCTGGAGAATGGATGAGAGCCTCAGCCTAGCGCAAGACAGTTGTCTTGTTTAGGATTAAAAACACATCCTCTCTTCAAAGCATCAAGACAACTCTGCTCAAGGGGCTCATGACTGTCCTTAGTGTGACTTCCCAGGAGGGGACAGTGCTCACCTGGCTGCTCCATTTTGTTTGCAGAACAAATCAATCTGTTACCGTACAGTCACAGGCCTCCTGTGTAATTACAAATTAACAAAGAATAGGTCTCTGTCCCTGCTTGGGGATGAATTCCCAGAGCCACCAGGCCGGGTGTTGCTGCAGGAACACGCCCCCCCCTTCCCAATGGCCCCAGGGCCAAGCAACAAATTAACAAAAGGACAAATGTAAGGACTTACTCCATTGCCCCAGCTCCTTCAGACCAGAACTGGTGCCATTTCAGAGCTAGAAAGGTCTTTTGGGGTCGTTGGGCTCAGCCCTCTCATTTTACGCATGAAGGAACTGACAGCTCATTTTATAGAGACCTCCCCAAATGCTTCTTTTCCAACGGGGCTCTCTGCCCTGTGCCCCTGAGCACTGAGTGAGTGTCTTTGCCAGCGTCCCTCTTGCTTTCTGTGTCTTGCAGCTCCGTCAGTCAATGAAAAATTTTGTGCACAAGGGCAGCCAGGGAGGGCTGCTGCCCGCCAGCTCCTCCCCATGGGGGTGTGGGCCTGGTGGTCCAGGTGGCCTGGGCCCGTGGGATTTGGGGGTAGATCCAGGCACAGCTGGAATCCCAGCTCTGCCACTTGCAAGCTGCACCACCGCAGGCAGGTTGCACAACCTCAAAGCTTCACTTTCCTCTTACATAAAATGGCACCAATAGGACTGATGTAAAGATTAACAGAGAAAAAGGACACTTGGCTTAACCAACGCCGCTCATCGACATCTTCATCTCACGAGTGTCATCATCTCAAGGGGCTCTCTGACTAGTCACCAGCCCTCAGTGGGAGAGGTGGGCACTTGGGAGAATGTGGGGTTTCTGCCCCGACCCCCCACTGCATCGCAACCCTGGATTGTTCTGATACTCCAGCCGCTTCTCCTCAGGGACCCTTCACTTCAGGTTGCTCAGAGCCAGTCTGTCCCTGTCCTCTTGTCCTGACCTCAAAACACCCTCCACGTGCATCTCACTTTCTTAGGCCTCGCTGGGTAACCAACTGTGCTTTATCTGACACCCTTGCTCTCCACTGAGGCTCCCTGATGTCATATGAGAGGGGGCTTTGCTGTTCTGCATATTCAGAAAAAGCTACACTGGAGTTAGAAGCAGCACTGACAATTATCTCGTTTCCTTTTCCTTCTGAAGTACACAGGGACAGGGAAGCTGAGTCCTTTGCTTGAGGTGAGGCATCCAGAGGGGTGGTGGAAGAGCCAGGCTCAGGTCTCCTGCCTTCCTGTCCAGAGCTTTTAAGACAAAAAAGAGAAAGAAGACAAAGGGGGAAAAAAAAAAACCCTACACTGCTATTGAGCTTAAATTCTGAATGGGAAGCTTCAAACTCTTCCAGCCACCTTGGTGGGAAGAGAGGAGGGTACTTTCTGCCCAAAGGGCCTCAGAGCCCCTCTAAACAACTGAGTAGTTGGCTGCCGTCTTTCTGTGGATGATTTGGCTGGTGCTTAGCTTTTCTCTGGAACCCAGAGAAAGATTTTTCAAATTATAAGCGCTGCCTGCATTAGCTGCCCAGGCGCGCTGGACCAGGCCTCCACCTAGGAGCGGATGCTCTGGGCTTGTACAGCCCGGCTGGTGTCTGCCTCATCTTTCCACATCCCACGTTTTTCTCTTCCTTTGCAAATGCTCTCTCCCGACTCGGTGCTTGTGGCTCAACGGGCTAAGGCGCCAGCCGCGTACACCTGAGCTGGCGGGTTCGAATCCAGCCCGGGCCTGCCAAACAACAACGGCTACAACCAAAAACAGCTGGGCGTTGGGGTGCCTGTAGTCCCAGGTACTTGGGAGGTGGAGGCAGGAGACTCGCTTGGGCCCAGGAATTGGAGATTGCTGTGAGCTGTGATGCCACTACACTCTATCCAGGGTGACAGCTTGAGGCTCTGTCTCAAAAAAAAAAAAAAAAGAAAAGAAAAGAAAATGCTCTCTCCCAAATTCTGCATCTGAAAAACATTCATCTTAGCCAGGCACAGTGGCTCACATCTGTAATCCTAGCACTCTGAGAAGCCAAGGGGGGAGGATCATTTGAGCTCAAGAGGTTGAGACCAGCCTGAGTAAGAGTGAGACCTCGTCTCTACTAAAAATAAAAAAAATTAGCCCTATGTGGTGGTGGGCGCCTGTAGTCCTAGCTACTTAGGAGGCCTGAGGCATGAGGATTACTTGAACCCAGGAGTTTGAGGTTGCTGTGAGCTGGGCTGATGGTGCAGCACTCTAGCCTGGACAACAGAATAAGATTTTGTTTCCAAAAGAAAAAAGCGAGAGAGAAAAGAAAGAAAAAGAAAAGAAAAACACTCATCTTTCAGATCTTAGATTCTTTATCATCTTTTCCAAAACACTTCCCACAGCTTTTGGAGATAGAATCAACCATTCCTTTCTAGGTAATCTTTCAGACTTTGCTTATCATCATCCTTGCCATCACCATCATCGTCCTCATCAGGAAATACATAGAGAACTTAATCCATCTCCTGTAAAATGCTAAGTCCAAGGCATACATGATGTTTCTTCATAGTAGTTATCACACTCAAATGGCTGTTTGTGTGACTGTCTGCTGAATGCCCGTTTCTTTTTCCAGACAGTCTCAGAGAGGCCGGCACCACTATCGCTTAATTTATGATTGTATCATGGCCATCGAACAGCTCCTGGTGCACAGCAGGTGCTCGAAGTATCTGACAATGGATATAGCCGTTATTTCAAGGAATTCTCACTACAACCCAATCATTCAGATACAATTATTAGCTTGACTTTACATTTGAGGGCACTGAAACTTTGAGAGATTAAGTCAGTTGCCTAAGTAACAAGGCTGGATGGAGATCTGGCCGGTCTGCTTCCTGAGCCCACATTTTTAACCCCTACACTACCATACCCCTCTCTACTTCTGGTTGCCAGAATGTCCTTCTCCCTCTTTTTCTGTCACAGGAAGAGCCCGTCTATACGCTCTGAGAGAACAAAGGTTTCCTAATGGCAACCGCAAGAGATTGTCTATGTGACAATTGTAATCAGTGGTTGTATTAGCCTCTGTTTCACCACCCCCAAAATTAGCAGAAAAGGCCAACTTGAGCTTTCATTATATTGCTCTGGCTAATGAAGGGATCCTTTTAATTACATACTCAGCGCGTATCTGCAACACAAAGCATTTTAGTGTTTAAACACAGTTCTGCACCAAAGTATAGGGCTGTGTGAATACAAGCAATAAGTGTGGGGGAAACCATGTGTAAAAGTTATTCTTTGCCTAGACTGTAATTTCTTTTTGGCATCTAGTTTCATCCAGACCCCGTTCATTTTCTATGGTAGCCCTGATGCTCTGCGGAGCACCAGATGCAACCTCACTCGGTAATTCAGTAGGCATAACCCAGGTCAGGTCCTTCCCGCTCAGATTTCACACGAAATCTGCTCACTTTGTTAATTTCTCTCCTCGCAGACTGATTCGCCTCCAGGGCTCTCCCCACCCAGCAGTGCTGGTGCTACCAGAGTGGAACACGATCCAGTCTCACTCCATGATGTGCCAGAGGCTCTCGGCATTTGCATCCTACTTTCCAAAGCGATTTTTGGCACGTTCTGTACAGGATTTGCACTAATGCGGATGAGCCTTTGTGGGGCTGACCCCACCAGCCTTACCTGGGCAAGGAGACCTTGACTTTGCATTTATATCTGGTCAGGGGAAAAGGCCGGGGGTAATAATTCTTATTGGGCCCCTTCTCAAGGTTAGGGACTCTACCATGTATTAATGACACCCGTTAGGCCACAGAGACCTTAAAAATTCACTCTAGGCCAGAATGCCTGAGTTGGAATCCTGGCCCTGCCTCTAAAAGCTGATAATCTTGGAAAAGTCTAAGAGACTTTTATAGTGGGGTTGATAATTCTACCTGTGTCCCAGCGTTGTTGTAAGAATTAAACGGGCTAATATACACAGACTATTCAGAACTTTACCTGGCCTGTGGTAAGCACTGAGTAAGTGTTAGCTGCTGTTGTTTAATAAACAAAGCTAAGCTCAGTTAAATATAGTAGTCAAGGTCACACACCTCCCCAACAGTATCATCTGGTAATCAGGATCTGTCTGACATTTAAGACCCTGTTCTTTCTAGGCTTCCGGGGAGACCCAGGGCGTCCTCTGCTGCCCCACCACTAGGAGACTGCAGTCACATCTCTGTCCCATGAGGCTCGACCTAGGGAAAGCCCGTTCTGCGTGCACGACCCCACCCTGGTTTCTGCTTCCACTGCTCCAAACACACCGCTCTCTCAAGGGTCACCATGTGCCTCCTAATTGCCACCGATCTTTTTTTTTTTTTTCTTTCCTTTAAATTTTTATTTTTTTTAATTTCAGGTTAATAGGAGGGTACCAACAGCCAAGTCACGATATTTGAATTTGTTAGGTAGAGTCCCTCTCCTAGTTATGTCCTACACTCAAAAGGTGTGACACACACCCTGCATTGTGCCCATTCAGTGAGAGCAACCAATTCCACCTCCCCTCCCCCCATCCCTCATTTCTCCTCCCCCCAACTTGAATTGAAATGCGTTTTTCCCCTATGTGGGTGTGGATTAGATCATCTACTGGCTTCATATTAGTATTGAGTACATTGGATACTTGCTTTTCCATTCTTGTGATACTTTGCTGAGAAGAATGTGTTTCAGCTTCATCCAGAAAAATACAAAGGATGTACAGTCGCCATCTTTTTTATGACTGATTAGTATTCCATGGAGCACATACACCACAGTTTGTTGATCCATTCCTGGCCTGGTGGGCATCTAGGTTGTTTCCACTTCTTGGTGATTATAGCCACTGACCTTCTTCACCTTGCTCCACTCTGCTTCTTCCCAGTATCCGATGCAGCTGATCACTGTCTTCCTGAAACTCTCATTTCCTGGCTTCTGTCCCCATGTGCTCTTCTGGGGTTTTTCCACCCTCTACTTTTCTTCCTCTGAGGATTCTGAGTGGTAGGCAGCCTCCTACTCCGTCCTTGACCCGATTCCTGCTTTACAGTCTTCCTGAGCCATCTTATTCTCACACACACATCCCGCGGCTCCCAGCTGCAAGCCTCGGACTACATCCCCTGTGTCTGGGCTGCCTCGCTCCTGCACACCCCTTCACAGACACCCAGGTCCAAATCCTGTTCATCTTTCCAAGCTCACTTTAGATGCCAGCCTACAAACCTTCCCTGATCCCTCCCACTCAGAAATACTCTCTTCCCGATTGCCCCCAGGACTTCATTGCGAAATTTATCATTTTCTAAATTTGTGTTACAGCCATTTTAGTTTGTGGCTTCTCTCTCCTGATCGACTGTGAGTTTGCCAGAAATAGAATCCATTTTTGTTCCTCTCACTGTACTCTACATCGAATAGGTGATGCCAAAAAAGACATGCTGATAAATGGCCGTGTGCGAAAAGCATTCTTTAAGACGGATAACATGAAGAATTTGAGATAATTTTGCCTGAAGACAAGCAAATGGGCAGGGTGACCTCTGTGTGTCATTTTTAGCTTAAGGTCTACAAAGCCATCTTTAGGGTAATAATAATAATCATATAATTTGTGGTAAGAATAATGGGCATCCTGGTCCCCCCCTTACTAACTATAGGGCCCTTGGGAATTTGCGTTATCACTCAGCCTCTGTTTCTCTTCTGTAAAATGGAGATGAACAATGGAATTCACCTCCAAGAGGTGTTGAGGGAGGCAATGGGATGGTGCAAACAAGGGGCTGGCACCTTGGCTGGAACGCAGAAATCACTAAGGAAACGGTAGCTGGCATCACTCCTTCCACATATTATTTATTGAGTGCTCACTCTGCAGTCAGGGATGTTGAGATAGCTCGAACCCCATCTCTTCCAAGAAGATTTCTCTGCCTCCCCAGCCCATAATATTCTTTGCCTCAAAAAACTTTGGTCCTAACAAAATTAGATTTAAAAAAAAATCGGCTAATAAATTAGGCAGGCGTATTAGCGATCAGGTCCAGGGAGAAAGTCTAACTTCTTTCTTTATGCGATTTGAATTCCCCTAACATAGAGTTGTTGTCAAAATCTATTAAAGTATTTAATTTCTCTTGTCATTGCACAATTCCCCAAGCAGATATGCAGATAGTTTGCCGTGGTGTTGCTCACAGAAGTACTAAATGTTTAGTTATCAAGGTACATTTTTTAGATGATGTCTTTCTGATGGCTCTAGAGACTCTAGAGAAACCGTGCAAGTTCAAGCATGAGGTTGAGGCAGGGCGGCAGAGTGGCAGAGCTCTAGAAACTATAACTCAAGCAGGCGTGGGTTGGAGCACCAATACTGCCACTTACCAGCTGAGTGACCTTGGGGAAGGTACTTAACCTTCCTAGGCATTAATTTCCTCATTTGCTAAGTGGCGACAACATCAAACTCATAGGGTTTTAGTGGGTAGTAAGTGAAATACCAAATGTAAAGAACCTCCTAGTATGCCAGACATGTGACTGGTCCTCAGTACACAACAGCTTAAAAACTTTAGAGTTACGGAGCTGCACAGACTGGGGTCTAGAGGCTACACCCCCACTCTCTGCCACCCCCTTAAGGGACACAACAGCCAGATCCACCCTGTCCTGACTCTTCACTGTAACTTCCCCCAACACTCATTCAAGTAAATTGATGTCCCACTTGAGCGATGACTTACCCACTGGGAGCCAAAAGTTTCCATGCCAACAGGAATGTGGTGGGTACCCCACACCCCAAGAAACAAAAGAGGGTCCATTACTTAGTTTCCTGAATAACAAGCACCAAGCTGAAGTCAGAGCGTGCCTCTTCCTTGGTTGTCATGGCAATGTCTACTACCCTGTCCTGCCAAACACACGTGCTGGAGGGTAGGCGGGTGAAGGGGACATGTGGGGGCGATGGCTGAGGGATGACAAGGGGGCAGCACAAACACTCCGTAGTGTTCGCGGGAGAAGTGCAAAAATACCTGGTTTTACAAAAAAACCAAAACCCAACTGGCAAACATACACCCTTTGCCCGGCAATGGAGAAATTCCGGCTTTTGTTGTGTGGTTCCTTTGGTGATTATGAATGGATTTAGTGTCTATTGAAAAGATCAGTTCAAACTTGGAGAGAGAACAACTATGATGTCCTCAGAGATTGGGGACAGGCCACTTGCGCCTCTCCTGTCCTGCTCAGCATTACCATTTGGGCAAATGTGGCTGACACCAATACTGTACTGCTCGCTTCTTGCCAGAGCCCGAGGCACAATCCACAAAGCAATTTCCTGTCCCTCGTCTGATGCAACACGAGTGACGGCTTGGGGAGAACAAAGCGGTGTGCCCATTTTGCAGGCAAGAAAATGGAGTGCGGCTCGGGGCTCTTAGCTCAGTGGGTAGGGCGCCGGCCACACACACTGAGGCTGGTGGGTTCGAGCCCAGCTTGGGCCTCCTAAACAACAACTGCAACCAAAAATAGCCAGGCATTGTGGTGGGCGCCTGTAGTCCCAGCTACTCAGGAGGCTGAGGCAAGAGAATTGCTTAAGCCCAGGAGTTTGAAGTTGCTGTGAGCTGTGACGCCACAGCACTCTACTGAGGGCAACATAGTGACACTCTTGTCTCCAAAAAAAAAAAAGAAAGAAAGAAAGAAAGAAAATGGAATGCTGTGATCACGAGCCTGTGAGTACTCGCTTTCGTTTTCTTTTTTCTAGTTTACTCTCTGTCCTCAGAAGGCTTAATGTGATATAGCATTTGAATTTGCCCAAACAGGTTGGATTCTTATCCACAATCCTAGGCTCCTTGTAGGTTTTGAAAGTCACCTTCTAGGTCCAACACCTGCTAGACAAATCCACCCAGATGTCCCACTTGCATCTCAGTGAGTGCAACATTCCAGGCTGAGCACAGTTTGTCCCCCCAAAACCTGCTTCTTGCCATTTCCATGTTGTTATTGGCAACTTCATTCTCCCAGCGAGCCAAACTCAAAATCCTGCAGTCAGCTTTTTGCTTCTTCCTCTCTTACACCCTGGTTTCCGGGGACTTGTGCAGAAGACCTCAACTGTCCCTTTCTTTTCCATTTAAAGGCTCTGATTGATTTGAATATTGGAGCAAGTGGAAAGCAGTGAGCGAGGTGGTTAACCACAAAGAGGCGGGGCCGGGATGCCTGGGCGCCCGCTGATCATCCTCCCCAGCGCTAAGCCCATTCCCTCATTTGATCCTCACCACTACCCTCCGAGGTTATTCTTAATATGATTCCCAACTTCTATATGAGATTATTTTCCTCTAAGACACAGAAAGGTGTCACACTTTACCCGCAGTCGTTCAGCTTAGAAGTGGCAAAGCCGGATTATGAATCTGGATCGGCCCGACTCAAGAGCTCTCACTCATAACCAATATGCAAAGCTCCTTCCCACCGGCCATAAGTTTCTTAAGAACAGGGCCCCACAGCTTCATCTGCATCTCAGCGCTGGTACCGTGGCCTCCCTCACAGTGCCTGTGACTCCCACTGGATCAGAGCTCCACAGATAGTCCCGGCTCTAGCTGGACAGCCTGGGCTCCACTCCCCACCGAGACCCTGTCTCACCACTTGACCTTGGGGAAACAACTGGAAGGTTGCAGTGGGCTGAACAGTGTCCTCCCACAAATATGTCCAAGTCTCAATGCCCAAAACCTGTGAGCATGACCTTATTTAGAAAAAGGGTCTCTGCAGATGTCATCAAGCTCAGGACCTCAAGATCATCCTGGATTTACAGAGGGGCTAAATCTAGTGGCAGGTGTCCTCATAAGAGAAAAGCAGAGGGAGACTGGACGTGGACAAACACAGAACAGCCATGAGAAGACCAGGGCCTTGACCAGAGTGATGCTGCCATAGCCAAGAAACGCCCAGAGCCATCTGGTGCTGCAACAGGCGAGGAAGGGCCGCTCTAGAGGTTCAGGAGGGAACACGCCTGCTGCCCCAGGGTTCATACCTCTCTCCACCAAATCAGCACGACAACAGATTTCTGGACTTTTTTTTTTTTTTTTTTTTGAGACAGAGTCTCACTTTGTCATCCCAGATAGAGTACTGTGGCGTCATAGCTCACAGCAACCTCAAACTCCTGGGCTCAAGTGATTCTCTTGCCTCAGCCTCCCAAGTACCTGGGACTACAGGTGCCTGCCACACCACCTGGCTAGTTTTTCAGTTTTTAGTACAGACGGGGTTTCGCTCTTCCTCGGGCTGGTCTTGAACTCCTGAGCTCAGGCACTCCACCTGCCTTCACCTCCCAGAGTGCTAGGGTTACAGGTATGAGACATCCCGCCCGGGCCAATTTCAGGGTTTTTAACCCACCTGGTGAGGGTAATTTGTTGGGCATCCCCCAGGAAACTAATACAAGGTCTTAGCTTCCTCATCTCTGAACTGGGTACCCTCGGGGTTACTATAAAATAATGCACAATGTATAATAACTAGAAGCAACAAGAATAATGTCCACTGCACTGTAGGCCCCCAACAAATGCTGGTTGAACAGAACTAGAACATTCTGAGTCAGTATCTTGGAAACTTATCTTGGCACACCTGGCTAACGGCCCGTGTCTACATTCTCAGGCTTGTAAAATGTTTAACTTCAGAACTCAGGAGCCAGACAGAGGAGCCACGGGGAGTATCTCCTCCGAGCCCAGATGTATGAGATGAGTGGGCAGCCAGCAGAGATGTTTGTGTCCTTGTAACTAAGTGCTGGCCCATCTCCAGCCCACGATGATGAGCCTGTCATGGTGGGTTTCACAGAACATCTGTTTCAGGATCGAGCCTATTGTTTCAGGCAAGCTCTAGAGATAATGTTTTTCCTATACATAGCCGTGACATGTTCACTGAAGCTGAATATTTCTAAAGGTGACCAATTTCTTAAGTGGCAAAAGCCCATCAAACTTGTTAAGAACATACATGGCATGTGGGTGGCATGAGGCTTTTTGATGTTGCATACCAGAAACATTTGCTGTGGCTTGCAGGAAGCGGTCAGGGGCGGGTGAGGGTTGGGTGTAGTGCTTTCTCTGAAATTGGTCCCTCTAAAGGTCATGCTCAATTCTGCAAGGGAGTCAGGTCCCCAGGCTTCATGCATATGCATAGCAGCCGTGGTTGAATGATATCCTGCAATTTCTCTTCCCCGCATTAATCGACTCCGGGTGGCTACTGAGAATTTGACTAGGAAACGCTCTGCCAGTGCACATTCCAATGAGCCCCAGGATCTGAACACAGCTTTGCCAGCTTTCTCTCAATTCCGGCCTGAGACTAGAAGGCAGAGCATGGCATCCCATGTGAGATGAGCTGATCATGCCTTGGCCTGAGATAGAGAGAGGCCCAGAAGGCAGGGAAAAATGAGGAGAGAGCAGGGACACTTTCCCTGCCATCCTACAGGTGAGGGGGAACTTGACCCAATGAAGCAAATTCCCCAAGAGCCCACATGCAGGAAGGCCCTGGGGAGTGAGCACGAGGATCAGTCCTCTCCTTCCTCCAGGGGCAGGAATATATGGAGTCTGCTGTCTGCAGTCTGCTTGGGGGCGCCCAGGGAGCTCAGCTGCCCGATGGGGCTCTGGCATAAGTCGTGCTTCCTGGCATCCTCTTCCTCATTACCCTGGAGCGGCCCAGGCTACTGGAGCCCCCGCACCTAATCCCTGCTGCACTCTCCCAGGGGCCACTGGCCTGCAGCCTTAACCTCCATCCCCACTCCAGTCCTCAGCATCTTGGGCTCTGCCTGGGCTGACCAAGACGGTTTCAAGGTCAACTCTATATATTAATACATAGCACAGAAGGTAATGACTCTGGTCCAACTTCCCCCAATTATGCTGTGCCTTGCAGACTGCTCCCAGAGAGCACCAGAGCACAGGAATCAACACATTTAGAAAGGAAATGGCTTCACATCATAGAGGTCCTCATTCTATATGTAGATAAGTGACTTGTCCAGGGTTTCCTGGCACTTGAGGTAGTGCTGCTCAAGAAAGAACCCAGGTTTCTCAATTCCTGGCACAGTTTGCTGTGACAACATCCTTGACTCTGCCTTAGGCCAAAACCAGCTCTTTGCAGACAGTGGCTGCGTCTGACTCATTTCTGACTCTCCAGCGACAGCCTGGGGCCAGGCCCAGAGTGGGGGCTCAGTAAATGTTACTTAGACTTGGCTGGCTGAGTCTCCTATGTATTAATAAAATGAATAAGTCAGACACGGGCGCATGACTGGAGCCAGCACAAGGGTATAATTTCAGGCTCTTTAAACACCTCAGCTACTAGCAGGGAGGGTACTGCTTCTGCCTGTAAAGTGGCATGAAAGTAGAGAGGGAAGCCGAGAAGGTGGTCATGTCACTGTCAGTATTTCCCTGCATACCTGGGCTCCTGTGTCCACATGACAATAGCTGCTGTTGATGAAGGTGGTGGTGTGCGCAGACCCTGCACTGGGAGCCCTGGGCTCGGGGCTGCTCAGTGCTGCCCTCTATCCTGCCAGGCAGGAGTTACCAGCCTTTCTTGGGTGGAAAAGGAGGCTTGGGCCGGTGGAGTGGTTTTCCCAACGCCACAGAGCTTGCAATCCCGGCGTGCCAGAGTGTGCTGTTCTAAATCACGTTCCGGCATACGAACAGTCATACTAACTAACACCCCGTGACTTTACTCTGTGTCCTCCCCAAACCCTATGAGGTGTCCTTCCCACTTTACAGGTGAGAACCAATGGGCCCAGAGGTACAGAGTAACTTCCCCATGCGATGGCCAGTCTAGAAGGCAGAAGCAGTGAGAGACAGGAGGTTGACGAGGTGCCAGCAAGTGGGCTGGACTTCCTAGTTGTGAGACTTTGGGCAAATTATTTAGAAAAATTTTTAAAAAGGTATAATATACGTAATATAAAATTTACCATTTTAACTGTTTGTAAGTGTACAGTTTAGCAGCATGTACATTGTTTTACAACCATCACCACCACCCATCTCCTGAACTCTTCCCATCTTCCCCAACTGAAACTCTGTCCCCGCACCCCACCCCTGGCAACCACCATTCTACCTTCTGTCTCTGTGAACTAGACCGTTCCAGGTACCTTGTGTGAGTGGAACCACACAGTATCTGCCTGTGACTGGCTTGTTTCACTCAGCGCAACGTCTTCAAGGTTCACTGCCATTGCAGCCTGGGTCACAGCTGCCGTCCTTTTACTGGCCGAATAACATTCCACTGGCCCACGTACCACAGTTTTTAAGCCCACTTGTCCATCAGCGGACTCTGGGTTGCACCCACCTTTTAGCTATTGTGAAAGGCTGGGCTGACCACTGGCGTACACGGGCACACTGCTTTTAAGTTCATCCTCTTCTGCCCCAGACCTGCTTTGTCCTGACTCAAAGGAGACATTCTCCACCCAGTGTCGGAGCCAGAAAGCAGAAAGAAGAGATTCATTCTCTCTCTCCCCTCACAAGAGTTGAGCCGTTCAAGTGCTGTCCCTTCTGTCACTGCAGTTCACCCCTTCCCCTGCCATCCCTGTCCCTCATTGTTGGATCACCTGAATTTCAAGGGCCTCTCATCAGCCTCCTGGTTTGCAGTCTCCCCTTCCATATGTCCTCCACGGCACAGCCAAAGAGCACTCTGCCTTGTCATCCTTGGCCTGAAATCCATCCTGGATCACTCGCTCATTGCCTCCAAGTACGTGTCCAAATGTCCCCTTCTCAGACAGGCCCGCCCGGACCACTCTGCCTGCAGTTGCAGCCCACACCCTGCACACTGCGCAGGGCCCGCCTCGCCTCCTCTTCTCCACGGCGCCCATCACATCGCCCTTTCTCAGTATGGATTTCACTCATTTTTGCTGACTGCCCATCTCCTGCCCTCTTGCCCGCCAACCTACACAAAGCACGTCAGTTCACAAAACGCAGGGCTTTTTTGACAGTTGTGTGCGTGCTGACTCCTCAGGCCTGGCACATAGTAAGTGCTCAGTAAATACGCTCTGAGTTGCCTACAGGATAAAGTCCACAAGCTCTGGCCTGGTCAAGCCCTTCCATGCTCTGGCTCTGGGCCCCTCTGTAGCCCCATTTCAGACCACTTTCCTGTTCACACCTCAGTCAGAATGCCCTACTTCCTGAGGCCTCCTGGTGCCTGGCAGACAAAGATCCCAGGCTGCTGTCTCTGCCTGGAATGTCACTTATCCCACCTTGCCCACGCTTCTGCTGTTTGGGGTGGCCCCTTCTCTGTTTTTACCTCTTTTGAAGCCTCTTTCCTACTGTACGGTAATTCCTTCTAATGGGTCTGTAGCTATTCTAAACTGCCAGCTCACGAGGGCAGGACCGTTTTGCTCAGCCCGGATTTCCTGTGCTGGGCACTGAGCAGGCTGCAGATGTACAGAGCATGCCAATGGAGAAGCAGGTGCCAACCTCCTGGGTCTCTGCTGCTTCGTCTCGAAACAGTGTGGGTCCTGCAGGGCTGCTGGAGGATCAGAGATAACAACAATGTGTGTGACATCCGCCACTGGGCGGGCACAGGGCGGGCATTTAACACCTGGTGGTTCAGCGTGAGCCTCTGATGCCACAGGGGGTTTGCAAGTGCACATGGAGGATCTGTGTCTTTTGTTGAGAAGCCACCGGCTGAAGTCTTTCCATCAGTTGTCATCTCTGGGGGCCACGCCTGTAAGTGTCCAGCCCAGAAAAGAACTCCTGCCCTTTCCTGTCTTAGCTGTCACATTTTGGCAGCATGCCCACGGGTCAGAGAAAACATCCAAGCCCACTGTCTTCTCAGAACTGACCAAATTTATCATCATCATGTCGTGGAATTGAGAACTTCTAGTGACCTCAGGGACCAACTATCCATCCCTCATTTTATCCCTGAGGACAACAGGTTCAGAGAGGTTGGCTGACTTGCTCACTGTCACACAGCTACTTGGGAATTTCACTCTCTCTTTCCTCGATGCAGATTTTTTATTCTCTCAGGTGGAATCTGTTGGATCCTAAAGAATTTGGGTTTAGTCTAAAACTCTCACTTGGGCTAAATCCTGACCGCTTTCTCCACTTTGCTAATGGGGAGGTACAAGGGTACATTTTCAACTTGCATACTCTTCCCGCTGGCAGCATCAAGTTCATTTTAGATGTTGGAAATTCTTCCTGGGGCACCCAACATAAGAAATAGATGTCACTCTGAACCCTGGACAAATAGCCTGCTGTCAACAGAGGAATGGCAATGTCTTGCCATGTCCCCCGCCACTCTCTGTGGAAGAGGAGCCTCTCCAAGAAGAATACCTCTGTCTGCCCCGAACTTGGGTTCCCCCCTTTGCTATGGGGGCTGCTCTGGGTGGAAGGAGGCAATGGTGGGAGCAATATTGGGCCTGGAGCTTGGGGGTTACAGAAGGATCAGGGAGGCTCCATGAGAGGTGGCCACAGTTGGACGTGAACCCAGAATTCCCTCTCGTGAGGACAGGAGCTGTGAGTCATCAGCCACCAGCCACACACTAAATCACCACCTCTGGTCCCAGAGGAAGCCATTAGTCCCTATCATTATTATTAGTCGCAATGACTAATTAGTAAAAATAGCACCATTTACTGAGTGCCAACTTATGCCTGCTATTTAATGCATATTATTTCTTTTTTCCCATTTTATGGCTTACAGTTTACTTAGTATTTTCCTAATTATAATATCAATATATGTTTATGGGGAAAAAGTTTAAAGATACAAAAAAGCAGAAGAAGTGAAAAAAATTCAGTTTGTTCCACCACCTGCCCATGACTACTGTTACATTTTGGTGTTTTCCTTCCAGAATTTCTTCTCTGTCTGTCTGTCTGCCCCCCTATCCTTCTCCACGTGTTTGTGTGTATGGGGGGGATACATGCATATATAGCATGTGAGATTTAATATCATTGTGACCACATGTGTATAAAAAATTGCTTCTAATACTCACAACCATCCTATGAGTTGGTTATTATTGTCTCCATTTTTCAGATGAGGAACCTGAGGCTCAGAGAGGATGAATGATTTGTCCAAAGTCACACAGCAGGGTAATGGCTGGACAGGAATTCATAACAAATCTCTCTGTCATCAAAACACATCCTTCCCCACTCTGTTATCTTCCCTCCTACTCAGTAAGGGAGAATTGGGGACACTGATAAGGACACCCCTATTTGGCTACCCACTCCTCTGCCCGTGCTTGCTGGACCACGCAGACCCACAGGTGCGGCCACAGGTAAAGGAGATGACGATTGTCCCAGCTACAGCTATTCGACTGGCCAGTACCTGACTATGGAAAGCTTCGAAAGCTTAAGGTTCGACGAAGACATTCTGTCAGAAACTGGAGAGAATCTTTGTTTTCTGTCCGTATAGATATCTGGAAAGCTGAAATTAGAAAGCATAAGGAACTAGTTTTTGTAAGCTGTTTCACATGAGACAGATACAAGTAACTTCTACAGTGCAGCTGCGGGGTGGCACGAGAGGCCTGTGGCCCGGCCTGCACAGCTGGACACCAAGAGCCACACTGCACCCCCGGGGAGGAAGCCTCGCACCCGGAGTGGACGTGCTGTCGAATGTTTGAACACAGCCACGAGCACTAAATGTCTTTGCCCCGCCGCCAAGCACACAGGCATCTGACGCCTCTTCTGTGACAAACGCTGTGTGCGGAGAACGTGAAATAAATAAGGCAGCGTCTCTGCCTGGAAGGAGCTTATAGTCTGGTGCGGGAGACACTGAAAGGAGAGGGTCATACAAAGATGTGGTAAGTGCCCAGACGGACATGCTGAAACCTTTCCAAAAAAAGGGAAGGTCAGACACTCTACCTAGGGCAACAGAGTGAAATTCTGTCTTTGGAAAAGACAAAAACAAAAATACTGGCTAATGCTGTGAGGCAGGAAACTGAGGCTCAGAGAGGGAAGTACCTCATTTGAGATCACACAGCCGATTTTAAGATCGGAAAATTCACAGTCTAGAAGGAAAGTCAAGGGCAGGGAGGGGAGCGGTGGGACCAAGGACGGGAGCAATGGATTAAAGCCCTTTTACAGAAGTCCTGTGTTCATCAAAATGAAGCCAGGAAGACTGAGAGCTGGAAACGGACGGGTTGCCATCTTCCAGATCTTAAATTTAGCAACAATAAGTTGCTACACTTTGCTCCCTGATGTTCTCAGGACCTTGCTCTCTTGGCGTTTGAACAAGATGTCTGGAATATGCTCTGCGTTGCTGCGGATAAGTTCACGGTGAACCTCACGTGTGTGTTCGTGTGTGTTTGTATGAGAGTGTGGGTTCGTGTGTATATGTTGGTGTTGTGTGCTTGTGTGGGTGTTTCTGTGTGTGTTTGGGTGAGTGTGTGTGTGCTCTCCCATCTAAAGCAGTGTTTTTCAACCTTTTTTATATCACGGCAGACTTGAACCTATAGTTAAGCTTCTGGGACACACTTAAATGATGTTGATAACATTGGATTCTTGCTTCTCCATTCTTGTGATGCTTTACTAAGAAGAATGTGTTCCAACTCAATCCAGGGGGGTCACGGTGTGTGGCACACCTCTTGGGGGTGGGACACGATTGTAAGAGGGACTTTACCTAACAAATGCAATCAGCGTAACCTCATTCTTTGTACCCTCAATGAACCCCAAGCAATAAAAATAAATAAATAAATAATGTTGATTTTAAAAAAGAGTGGAAAAAACCCTGTGCTTTGAACTTCTTTCGAAAATAATTTAATAATCTTTAAAATTTTCTCGGCACACTAGCTAAAAATCAGTGGATCTGAAGGTTCAGTATCTCTAATCGAATAACCAGGAGTCCTTGGATTCCTCTAGATCCTAACAGAGATAGAACACTGGCAATGCTG
This sequence comes from Perodicticus potto, assembly GCA_963574655.1. Lineage (NCBI taxonomy): Eukaryota > Metazoa > Chordata > Mammalia > Primates > Lorisidae > Perodicticus > Perodicticus potto. The sequence continues at coordinate 47,269 of CAUYRH010045557.1, forward strand.
GGAACACTCCCTCCCCCACCAAGCACTGCAGAGAGATGCTCTTCCGAGAAGCCCCCACCTCTTCCCTGGCTAAGACCAGGCGCCTTGAGCCAGGAGTCTACCTCTCAGCGCCTCAGCCTGGCCGGTCACCTTCCTCTTGACTCACCTGTAGGTCAGTTCCACAGCCCAGGCTACGGCCTTCAGCCGTCCTCTCCTGCAATGTCTTGCTACCCAGACAAAAGAACAGCCTGTGCAAAGGACCAGAGGCGCCAACCAGCTGTGAGGTGTGGACAGCCTGGAGTGCAATGCCAGCCATGCACTGGCCACAGATTTAACTCAGGCCGTTTAATCCGAGTTTGCCCTAACAGTCTAGAAGTGAGGAAACCTGTATAACTAAGAGTGTCCATCTGCCATGGACACACAGGAAAAATTCAAAAGGGGATCTCTGGTAAGTGAAGGCACCTCCAACAAATAGACCCAGAACAGTTTTCCTTTTCCAGTAAGGAAAAACAAAAATACTAGGCCGGGCATGATGGCACACTGCTATAATCTTAGCACTGTGGGAGGCCAAGGCGGGTGGATCGCCTGAGCTCAGTCATTCAGCCTGAGCAAGACCAAGACCCTGTCTCTACTAAAAATAAAAAACCCAGAAAAACAAAAAACTGGCCAGGTGTCACGGTGGGATCCTATAGTCCCAGCTACTTGGGAGGCTGAGGCAAGAGGATCACTTGAGCCCAAAAATTTGAGGTTGCAATGGGCTCTGATGATGCCACGACACTCTACCTAGGGCAACAGAGTGAAATTCTGTCTTTGGAAAAGACAAAAACAAAAATACTGGCTAATGCTGTGAGTCCTCACAGCCACCCTGTGAGGCAGGAAACTGAGGCTCAGAGAGGGAAGTACCTCATTTGAGATCACACAGCCAGCACATGGTAGAGCTGGGGTTCAGACCCGAGCAGCCTGAGCTGGCCCTGCCCTGTCCCCTCTTCCAACCCCCTGACTGTGGTCATTCCCCAGGCCCCATTTCAGGCTCATCTTCCTCTCTCCAGCCTTGTTGCCGCTTCAGCCATCACTTCTCCAATAACTCCAAATTGATCTTTCCAGTTTCCCCTCCTCCGCGCACGCGCTGCAAATCCCTGCAGAATGTTACCTCTTGGCCACCCCGCGTCGCCCAAGCGCATCTTCCTGGCTGTTCCCCCTCGGGCACACACACTTCCAGTCTCAGGCCCCAGCCGGCCCAGAGGTCCAGCTGCATTCTCAGTGCAGGAGAGACCTAAGAGGCTGCACCTCGAAGGAGCTTTCTCCGCCCACACCCCACTCTGACCCACCCTGGGTGCTCAGATCTGCCTCGGTTTCCCCTCGTTTCACTGCACTGCTTCCCCACCGACGGGATGTCTCTCCTCTTCCCTCTTCTCCCCCTCCTCTTTCTCCTTCCCTCTCTTCCTTCCATTCTTCCATTTATAAAGCTTACGGTCACCCCTCCCCGCGTCATTTCCCCTAGAGAAGAACTGGGAGAAGGTAGAAAGGGAGAGAGGGTGATGAGAACGGAGGAGGCCGGAGCCCTGTTCTCAAGCGAGGGCTGCTGAGGCCCAGTTGCTGCATCTTCGGGCCCTGGAAAGGGAACATAGGGGCTTCAGGCAGATAGAGGAGGTAGAGTCCCCTCCCCCACCCACCGCAGGGTGGGTAGAAGAGATGGTCAAGGTGGATTAGGACGCCAGGGCGGGAAACCACGGGCTCCCGGGAGCTATTGGTCCTCAGAGGTGGGGTTGATCTGAAAGAGAACCTGGCTGGCCCTGGGGGCGCTGGTCACATGGGGTCTTGTCATGGAGCAACCCACACTCAAGTGCTGAGAGGTGTTTGTGTCCTCTCAGGGGTCAGGCCTGGTGGGCTGAGTGGGCACGGCACTTAATGGGGGAGGGTCACTCCGCCTGCAGTGGCAGGTAAGGTTCAAATATCACTCAACACATCCACGTGTGTCATTGAGGAACATGGGGGAGAGGTACGTGCCTGGCCTGCTGCTGGGCAGGGAAAGGGCCATGGGCAGCTTCTCCTTGTCCTCATGCCCACCCCGTCTGCTGGCACCCTTCTTCCTCGCCTGGCCCTCACAGTCTCGGGGAACCTGACAACCTTGGCCTTGCCCTGAGCCCCTCGTGCTCCACTAGCCCCCACGCTCTGTTAGGGGCTATGCCGTGTGAAAGGGCTGCTGGTATCTCCTTGGCCCAGGCCCTCCTTCCTCCCTCCCTGGTCCTCTGCTCTGCCCTGCTGGCCTCCTCGCTGATCCGGGAGCTGGCTGGGTCCTGTCCCATCCCGAGGCCTCTGCACTTGCTGGCCCTGTCCTGTGGAGCTCCTCCTCCCTCACTTGCCTCCTCTTTCCTTGACCCCTAACATCCTCTGTGATCTTCCCTGCTTTATTCCATCCCCCAACAGGACTTATCACCTCTCAAGCTACTCTATGTTTTAATATTTTTCCTCCATTTTCTCCCTCCTTCTATTTTGCCACCACCAGGATGGAAGTTCCGTGAGATTTGGGGCTCTGTGTCTTTGGTTCACTGATAGATTCCCAGAGGCTGAATACAGTGCCAAGTGCATATTGCAGGCTCAGCAAAGAATGCTAAATAAATAAATTACTCTTTTAAATGTCTGTTAGAAGTTTTATGTTGTATCTGATTTAATCCTGTCAATATCCCTAAGAGGTGAGTGCAGTTTCTGCCCTCCCCCCATCCCATATGAAGGAAGAAACAGAAATCAGTGAATAACACAAATCGCTCAACCGCACATACCCAGCAAGTGGGATTTGAAGCTAGGACAGCCCATCTCTAATGCCCAGGTTTATGACACTCTCCACATCACACAAGGGTACCTCCTAATAGTTCTAGTAACTTCTTGCCCGAAATTTAGCATTTTAGGAGGACATCTTGCCTTTACTGAGGGCCTGTTGCTCTTAGACCTCTAGAGCCTTTATTTCACTTCTTCTCTTTTTTTTTTTTTTTTTTTGAGACAGAGCCTCAAGCTGTCACCCTGGATAGAGTGCTATGGCATCACAGCTCACAGCAACCTCCAATTCCTGGGCTCAAGCGAGTCTCCTGCCTCTGCCTCCCAAGTAACTGGGACTACAGGCGCCCGCCACAACGCCCGGCCATTTTTTGGTTGCAGCCGTCATTGTTGTTTGGCGGGCCCGGGCTGGATTCGAACCCGCCAGCTCAGGTGTATGTGGCTGGTGCCTTAGCCCGTGGAGCCACAGGCGCCAAGCCTGGCAAATATTTTCGAGGCACCTTTATGCCAAGCCTGTGCGAGTCCCATGCTAAGTGGCACTGGAAAATCCTTGTCTAGCTAACAGGGAAGACAGATGTGTACATATAATAAAGGGAGATGTTCACTGGAAGAAAAGCCTTAGACAGCTATAAGAATACACAGGGTGGGTTGCATCGGGTGAATGTTTTCAAAAGGGTAGAGGGGGGCCAGATTACACCTGTAATCATAGCACTTTGGGAGGCCAAGGTAGGGGGATCGCTTGAGGTCAGGAGTTCAAGACCAGCCTGAGCAAGAGCAAGACACCTTCTCTACAAAAAAAAAAAAAAAAAAAAAAAAAAATTCAGGCTCAGTGCCTGTAGCACAGTGGTTATGGCGCCAGCCACTTTGAGCCCAGCCCAGCCCAGCTAACCAACAATGATAACTGCAACAAAAAGTAGCCAGGTATTGTGGTGGGCACCTGTAGTCCCAGCTACTTGGGAGGCTGAGGCAAGAGAATCACTTAAGTCCAAGAGTTGGAGGTTGCTGTGAGCTGTGATGTCACAGCACTCTACTGAGGGCGACATAGTGAGACTGTCTCAAAACAATCAAACAAACAAATAAACACAAAAACTAACCATGTATGGTGGCATGTGACTATAGTTCCAACCACTCAGGAGGCTGAAGTAGGAGGATCATTTGAGCCCAGAAGTTTGAGGTTGCAGTGCATTATGATGATGCCACTCTACTATACTCCAGCCAGGAGTGTCAGAGACCCTATATCAAAAAAAAAAAAAAGACATGTCACAGAGGAATTTGTCAAATGAAAGCTGATAAAGAAACTTGGGATGTGAAACAGATAAAGGTTCAGGGTCCCTTGTCAAATCAGAGGTGGGTGGCCTAGAAGCCTTTCTACTTAGGTGTCGCTCCTAGATTGTAGACTTTTAGGAATACATGGTACACAGTTTGAGAATCACTATTGTGGTGTTAGAACTTGGACCCTTGGGTCAGTGAAAGTTGAAAACCTCAGTCTCCATTCTGTTTCTTCAATTATTGCTTATGTGACCTTTCCAAGTTTCTTTACTTCCCCTGGCCTTAGTTCCCTTCCTTGTAAATTGGCGATGAAAGCATTACCTGTTGTGAGGATCAAATACTCCTATTCATCTGTGTCCGTTCTGCCAAATACTCAGTGAGTGGATGAGTCAAGTGTGGTTAAATATCTTATCTTATCTTATTTATTTATTTATTTATTTATTTATTTATTTATTTATTTATTTATTTTTTGAGACAGAGCTTCAAGCTGTCACCCGGGAGAGAGTGCCGTGGCATCACAGTTCACAGCAACCTCCAATTCCTGGGCTCAAGCGAGTCTCTTGCCTCTGCCTCCCAAGTAGCTGGGACTACAGGCGCCCACCACAATGCCCGGCATTTTTTGGTTGCAGCCGTCATTGTTGTTTGGTGGGCCCGGGCTGGATTCGAACCCGCGAGCTCAGGTGTACGTGGCTGGCGCCTTAGCCCGTTGAGCCACAGGCGCTGAGCCATGTGTGGTTAAATATCAATGAGTCCAATCTGAAGACACCTCCTGCTAAAGCTAGTATGGCTCCCAGGTAACCTGAGCAGGGAGAAAGAAGAACTTGGGTTCAAATTCCAACTGTGCATCTTGCTCACTGTGTGACCTTGGGCAGGTCACTTCACCACTCTGAGCTTCATGTTTTCATCTCTGAGAAATGAGGATAGTTTTAGTTTCCACCTCAGAAGTTTAAATGAGAGGATACATAAAAAAAGCCTAAGCTACTAATAACATTCATCATTCTCCATACTGTGCCTACTAGGGCCACCCCCACCATCTTATTGCCTCATTCCCTCACACAAATGCTCAGAGTGATCAGTGACAGAGGACTTGTTGGGAATCATGTCTTTCTCCTTCCTACCAGTCACATTTTCCAGGCAGAGGCTATGACAGGAGGCAAAGGTCTTACCATCTGTACCAGCTCCTATTTGCACTGGCAATGGACGGGTGCCCAGAGCTGGGGCAGAAATGAAAGGGAACTATTGTGAAGGGTTGAGGGATAGAGGGAAAACGGGGTTCTGAGTTTGCAGCTCATTCTCACACCTTCCTTCTTGGGACACACCTCAGTGCATTTCTCTACTGCCACTTGCTCAGAGGGGAGCACTTCACCAGGGCATCAGATCCAACCATCACTGCTCCTTTTGCACATAGCAATACTGCAGTTTCCTGAACATTTGCACATCTTTTATCTCCACAGATCTTCATAATTCCTTATAACGCACCAGTAAAACAGGTCAAGCATGTTCAAGCCCATTTGAGATCTAAGAAAATGGGGGAATAGAATGCTGTTCTATGGAGCTGGGACCCTCACCTCTCCAAGCTCTGCTCTGTTTGGTGATTTTGTTCAAAAATGAAACATTGCAGCATGATGGGGCTGAGCCCCAGGGAGTCCTCGGATCTTTAGGATGCTCTTCGAAGAGCTGGTAACTGTCAGACAGGTGGGCCAGATCCAGCATTTTCTCCAGCACCTGCCCTAGGGGGAAGCTGGCCACTAAGGAGTGGATTTAGGGAGCAGAGTTCTGATGGGGGAGGCCTGGCAGGACTGACTAGCTAAAGGCAGGTCAGCCTTAGGTATCTTAGGGTTCCTGCCAGAGCCCCATCTGCCCTTCCCTGTCCCTCAAATGGCCTACCAACTCACCATCCCCTTCTTAGCAATAGGCTCAGCTGCTGCAGCCTGCTTTGGCACTGAATGTAGGCAGCCTGCCCCCCTACTCAACTCTTCAGGTCAGTGCAGGCAGGAGCCCCCTGCTGTGATCCATCAGGAGGTCTATACCAGCCAGTCCCACAAAATACCTCTCCAAAAGAGTGGCCTGTACTGCAGCTCCTGGCTGCTTTGTCCAGTGTGGAGAGGGATGGGAAAATGGGAAGATGTGGGGGAATATATTTCCTTTTAAGATACTTTCTTTCTTTCTTTTTTTTCTTTTCTTTCATGTCAGATGGGTAATGTGCCCACGTCCTAACAAGATTTGTGGGAGGCACATCTCACACATGCGCATGAAAACCCAATCATCATGCTTATGAACTACAAAAGGATCAAGACACTTTCTTTTTTAATTGAAAATTTTATGAGATAATTGTAGATTTCCTTTTCATTTTTTTGCAGCAGACTTATGTGAAAACTTCGTCTTCCTCATATTCTTTTTTCTTTTTTTTTTTCTGAGACAGAGTCTCACTTTGTCACCCTTGGTATAGTGCTGTGGCATCATAGCTCACAGCAACCTCAAACCCTTGGGCTCAAGCAATTCTCTTGCCTCAGCTTCCCAAGTAGCTGAGACTACAGGTGCCCACCACAACGCCCTGCTATTTTTTAGAGATGGGGGTCTAACTCTTGCTCAGACTGGTCTCGAACTCGTGAGCTCAAGCAATCCACTCTCCTCAGCCTCTCAGAGTTCTGGGATTACATGAGTGAGGCACCGTGACCAGCCCCTGCTCCCTATTTAGACAGAGTCTCAGGCTCTGAGTGCCCCAGGCTAGAGTGTTCTAGCATCATAGCTCACAGCAACTTCAAACTCCTATGCTCAAGTGATCCTTCTGCCTCAGCCTCCCAAGTAGCTGGGACTACAGCATCTGCCACAATACCTGGCTGGTTTTTCTGTTTATTTATTTATTTTTTTGAGATAGAGTCTCACTATGTTGCCCTCAATAGAATGCTGTGGAGTCACAGCTCACAGCAACCTCCAACTCTTAGGCTTAAGCGATTCTCTTGCCTCAGCCTCCCAAGTATCTGGGACTATAGGCGCCCGCCATAATGCCTGGCTATTTTTTGTTGCAGTTTGTCTGGGGCTGGGTTCGAACCTGCCACCCTCGGTATATGCGGCCGGTGCCCTACCCACTGAGCCACAGGCGCCACCCTTTTTTTTTTTTGAGACAGAGCCTCAAGCTGTCACCCTGGATAGAGTGCTGTGGCATCACGGCTCATAGCAACCTCCAATTCCTGGGCTCAAGCGAGTCTCCTGCCTCTGTCTCCCAAGTAGCTGGGACTACAGGTGCCCGCCACAATGCTCGGGCATTTTTTGGTTACAACCGTCATTGTTGTTTGGCAGGTCCAGGCTGGATTCGAACCCGCCAGCTCAGGTGTACGTGGCTGGCGCCTTAGCCCGTTGAGCCACAGGCGCCGAGCCTTTTTTTTTTTAATAGAGACATAGCCTCACTCTTGCTCAGGCCAATCTCAAACTCCTGAGCTTAAGCAATCCACCTGCCTAGAGTGCTAGGGTTACAGGTGTGTCACTGCACCCAGCCCTCCTGCTGA